>RJWJ010012616.1:0-41657 GCA_004363605.1 Indri indri | reverse complement strand
ACATTTGTACCCCTGTAAGATGCTGAAATAAAAATTTAAAAAAAGAAACATTTAATTGCTTGTCTAATGTGTACATAGTGCTATGCTGAGCACCAAGGGAGAAATAGAGATCAATAAAACATGGCATCTGCCCTTAAGCACCTCACAATCAACTAGAGGTGATACATACAATAAATAATTGTTTAAAATGGTTATAATTATGCCATACTATAACTAGTGAGCTGACAGATTAGGCAATGCTCTTCACTAATAAGAGACAAGGTATGACAGAGGAAATATCATGGGGGAGGGAACAACAAAGTAAAGAAAATGATAAGAAACTCTAATGACTTTTGAACTGGGGTGGGGAAGAGTAATACAGAGAAGTAAAGTATATTAAAGCACAAAAAAGCAAAAGGTTCTCCCACTACACACAAAAGAAAGAAAGAATTGGGTGATGTGACTGGTAGTATCTGAAAAGCTATCATGAGAAAAAAAGGTTTATACAACTAAGCGTTTTCCAGGGAATAGAACTTAAGGCAGAACAGGTATTTTACCTCAATATGATGAAAATTATCAGAGAGACCCATTATCTCAGTACTGAGCTACCTGTCACAGAGTGTGTGCTGAAGCAGAACAAAAGACTATCCATGGGGCATTATACAGATGATCCCTCCACTACAGGAAGGATTCAGTTAGATGGACAAAGATCCTATGGTATAATTTTTAACACGGTTTTCAGCAGTTTCAAGTAATCAGTTCAGGAAACAAGAGTTTTCCAATAAAAGTAAGCAATACAGTGTAACAATTGAGAGTGTAGATTATAAAGTCTGAAAAACTTCCATTCTGCCCATTACTAGATGTATAACCTTGAAGGTGCTACTTAACCTTTCTGAGCTTCTGTTTACTCACTTGTAAAATGAGGATAATATAAGGACCTAATTCAGATAGTTGTTCTTAGGATTAAATGATATAAGACATGTAAAAGACTTAGCACAAGGTCCTGTAAGCACTTAGTGCACAGTAAGTGTTGCTATTAGCTGGGTCTTACCTTCACTACTACTCTCCTGCAACCCAGTCCATCCTCCTCATACCACCTAACTGATGGAATGCAGTCCTAACTGCTTGGTTTGATCTGATCTTCCCTGTGGAAGTTTGTTTTTAAGACTCCCATCCCACCATGCAGAAGACTCCTTCAAAATTACTTGCAGTTCTAAATCACCAGGCTGTTTCTAGCTTTGCTCACATGGCTAACTTTACCAGAAATGAACTCCCCTTCTCCCAAGCTAAGAGTAACTCATCCTCAATATTCTCTTCTAGGATTTCCCCCAAAATAAAATCTCTCCTGATGCCAAAGTGGAACTGAACACAGAAGTAGTCTTGATACAAATAAAGAAATGAAAGCTCAGAAAAGTCAACTTAGCCAAGGTCGCCAACTAATAAATGCCTGTAGTGGTAGTAATAGTAGCAATAGCAAGAATGCTTTATATGTAGAATGCCTTACTGTATATGAAGCTCTTTCCTATACTCTTAATATCTCATTGTATCTTTACAGCTCTGTGAAATAAAGAATAATTTTCTTCTTTTTTATGGATCAGGAAACTAGGCACAGAGACTTGTACAGGTCACATAATTTGTCTAGTGGAAGGCACGGACATGCTGGATCCCAGACCTTAGATTCTGCCATTCTTAGTCCACAGACTTTTCTTACAGAACACATCACTCAGTATTATAGTTGTATCTTTTATTTTCTTTGAGCTGTTAGTGATATGTTATATTAATAAATTTCCTAATAGTAATCTCCACTGCATTTATAAAATAAATCTTTCTTAGTGCTTTTTAATATACTCTTAAATTAGATTTACTAATACTTCAATTAGGATTTTTAATCTGTATTCATAAATGAGATCGATCTGTATTTTCTTTTCATGTTATCTGTACTCAGTTTTGATACATACTAATTTTCTCAAAATGAGTTAGAAAGTTTTCCTGTTATTTCACTACTTTGGAAATGGATACTAGTCATGAGAATTACCTATCTTTGAAAGTTTTAAAGTATTTGACTTTAATCCTACCTGAGCTTGCTTCATTAAAGATTATTCTTTGACAAAATTTTAATTTATTCCAAGGTCATGAGTCTGTTAAAATTTTTAATTTCTAATTCAATCAATTTAGGCAATTTATATCATGGAAAAAGAAAATTATAAGCCCATATTCTTTATTCAGCTAGAAATTGTAAATGAAATTACCTTATTCAGTTAATGCAGCTACTTTAAGAAGACAAGTGATTGTGCTAACAATCACTTTTCATTAAATTGATGAGGCAACTTTATTCTTCCAGTAGTTCAGGGCAAAATCTTTGAAGACACCCTTGATTCCTCTCTCCCCTCATATCTAATCCATCAGGAAATCCTTTGAAATATATCTAAAATCCAACCACTCCACCACCTCCACTGTTCCCCCAAACTCCAATCTATCATCTCTCACTTGAAGCACGTTATTAACCTTTTGATAGGTCTTCCTACTTTTTCTTTTATCTTTTGTAGTATAGGCTAGGGTGCACTACCCAGATTTCCCAATCAGAACCAAAGCCCTCAATCCCTAACTTCCAGGACTGTTGGCTGCTGACAGCTCATATCTGAGTCCATCTCTAGAAACTACTCTCAGCTCAAAGGGAGCTGGCTCCCTCACCCAAAGTTATACTCCTTTCCCAAAGATAGCCAGTGTCTAATGACTGCTCAGTGTGAGATCTGCTCCCCTTTCTCCAATTTAGGACAACTCTGAAAAGATATCTGAATTCCAGAGCTCCTGTGGATCAACTGTGGACTTTGTGGCAACCACTTTCCATTCAACTCATCAATGTTCCCTATCCTGCATCTTCATTCCCTCATTGGTGTTCCTGAGAGCACTCTCTAATAAACTTTCTATATGCAAATTCTCCATCTCAGAATCTGCTTCTCAGGGCCACTAAACTAAGATTATTGATGCGAGGAATTGTCTGAAAAAAAAGTAGACTCTAAAATGGCATTTTTGAACCACAACACCCACTGGCTACCTGGCAATGAGAATCCCATCACTAATGATAGGTAGAAACTGGTAATTTTTGGCATGTTGTAATGATACGATTTTTAAAACGTTCACCTGTTGTGAACGATCAAAAACTGTTGGGAAGGCATGCACTGCCAAGTATTATATAATATCTCAGTCCCTCAAGAGGTTTAGGGGAAATAATAATTATAAGGACAATGGATTTCAATGGATGTTGCTGAGAGTGATCATAGCTGTAGAAAAACAATGCAAGACTAAGGGTGATTAATCATCAATTTGATACAAAATGTGAAAGTCAGAGAACTCCTCAGCTGTATAAAACAGTCATCTCCTGCAGCTAGAAAGCAGAAAAAGTTAGAGATCAGGCCCAGGACATACTTAACTATGAGGATAGCAGAACTCCAGTGAAGGTTGAATCCATTTCTGGAGGGGCAGTGGGGAGAGAAGAGAGAGAGAGAGAAAGGCAATTTGGAAAGGGAAGGCTCTTAGAGGCTTGACAATGAAAGGAAATAAAGAAGCAAGTAGTAGAAATTAAGGGCCCTAGAGAAACAAATAAGAGGCACAAAATAAGAAGATATACTAACTGCCTATCCACCCCCCAAAACAAGCACCAAATATTTTTAAAATATACTACAGCAATAAAAGAGGTGAACTAATAATTATAGAAGCCACCTAAGCACCTTACCCTAGCTACAAAGAACCCTTCATTATTGCTGGTCCAAGAAAATTTAAAACATTTAAAAATGAAAAGACAACCATATGTAATAATTACACATATTTACAATAAGAAAGAAACGGAAAATGTCATAATGTTATTGAGGTTCTGTCAGAGATTCTCCTTGTTCTCAGGAGATACATGCTGAAACATTTAGGGCTGAAATGTCATGATATCTATAATTTAATTTCAAATTATTCAGCGAATACATACGCACAGGAGAGAGAGCAAATGTGGCAAAATACTAACAATTGGATAATTTAAGAACATATGTTTTTGTACTATTCTTTCAAATTCCCTATAAGTTTTAATTTTTCAAAAGAGTTTTTTCAAGACAAAGGGAAAATTCTGAACTTGAGGTACAGAAACTAAACATTTTTTGTGATTTTTAAAGAAGTTCCTGATGCAAGGAGGCATTCGGTTCACTGTAGAACAATGAGGGAACAGTGTGCAATGAATGCAGAAGATGAACAATAGAATATGCAAGGTGAAACCCAGATCAGACCAGTACAGAGCCATATTTCTAGGCCAGACATGATTAAAGACTTTCACCAATTTCTTAGTGATAAATAAATGAACATTAAATGGCAGAATCCCAAAACATATTATTTAGACTTTAGTGTATATAATTATAATAAACTTTGTAAAATATGATTTATGCTTCACACTCTATTGAGAAGGAATTGTTTTTTGATTGACTTTACAAATTCTAAATTATTAAACATCTCCAAGGATTTTTTAGAGATGGATTTCAGGATGGAGTAGACCCTAATTGAAAATTACAATCAATTGTAATTTGCCAGCAGCAGGAAGACCAGACAAACAAAAATTTGTCTAAACAGAATCTCAGAATCTCTGGGTTCATATCACAGCTTCCAACTTTACTAGCTGTGAGATCTTCAGCAATTTACTTAACTTCTCTGTTGCTTTGTCTGCAAAATGGAAAAATAATAGCACCTATATTCCAGGGTTGTTGTAAGGATTAAACATAAAAAGCTTAGAATGCTTCATTGCATACAGTAAACCCCTAATAACTTGAATATTAAACATAATTTATTCCTTTCCAGTTGTATTATGTCTTACACACATACATATATGCACACACCCCTCCAAGAAGTAATTATCAACTCAAAGTCATGCTTCTGTTTTAAGAACTTTCAATGATATTTTAAGCATGTTTAACTGATAAGATCTAATTCAATCATTTATAAACATTTAAACTTCAAATATCATATTTGTTTTGTTTTGTTTTATATAAAGTGATCCTCCCACCTCAGCCTCCCAAAGTGCTAGGATTACAGGAATGAGCCACTGCACCTGGCCCAAATATCATGTATGTTATGATTTAGTATCAATTAACAAATATAAATGTCCAGGTCTTCATTTTACTTCTTTTTATTTTTCTTTTTTCTCTTTTCATTTCTTTTCTTTTCCCTTTGTTCCCTCTTCTTTTTTGTTTTCTTTCTTTATTTTTTATTTATTTTTTGTATCCTGGAATATTTTTCTACATTCATAAGTAAGGTCTTGCTTCTTTGGTTGTAATGATACTGGATAAAAACATCCTCACATCTGACCAAACTGATTAAATATCTCAGAAGAGTAACTTCATGACCTTGTATAATACTATAGAATAGGCAAAATAAATTAAATAACTGCCAGAAACTATGCCAAAAACGTGAAAAGTTCAATACACACAGATTTTCCCAATTAATAAGTGATGTGAAGCTTTCTTGCCTAATAGACTAAATGAAACACCCAAATCCAAAAATGTCCTTTTTAGTCCTCATTCCCAACAAAAGTTGTTATGTATTCAATAAGTGTGGTTTTATTTTTTTCAACAGTTTTTAATGGTCCTCTGTAAGTATATCCACACAAGTGTTTCCTCCTTATGCTACAAGCCTAGAGGTCACTGATCTGATTATTTAATTCAATTTCAACAGTAATAAGGCCAATAAATTTGCATGGAGGCATTTAATAATGAGTTTCGACTGTGCTCTTGTAAAGCAGAAACCGTGATGATTTGATTTGGACGGCATTTAGGACAATACAACTTGCATTCAGGGACTTAATAAACATTTTAATTGTACTCTTGGTTGACCTTCCCCAAGATAAGATATTTGGGAATACAGAAAGGACTCTGATTAAACACAGTGTTACACAGAAAATAAAACCCATGAGAAAGAGAAGTCCAAAATATAAGTAGATATTAATAATAATATTTTACATTTATATAGACTTCACAGTTAACAAAGCACCATTGCACAAATACAATTTATTTCAATCCAATAAGTCTTTATGGAGGGCATACTTAAGGCATTATATCAGACAATCTATGGAAAAAAATATGAAAATATCCCCACAGAGAGCTTATGATCCGGTGGAAGATATGGTCTGCTTGACTCAAAGAAATAGAATAATGTAGATATGCAAATTACTATAGGAATATAGATAGAGGAGAGATATGATCTAACTAGAGGAGTTAGAGAAAGTTTCACTGAACAAGTGGTATTTGAATTGTAGCCTTTAGTTTCCTCTTTTCAAAAGAAGGTAGCAATTATTGTTTTGAGATGGGACTCAAAACAAAAGACTAAGATTATAGCCTCAGCTACTAACCAGCCATGTGAAGCAGAGCAATTACTCCATCAATCAACAAATATTTATAGAGCCTTGTATATACGGCTATGTTACATATACTCTGGGGATACAACAGTAAAAAAAAAGACATCATTTCTTACTTTCTGATAACTAATTCATTCAAGTTTGCTCATCAGTTTGCTTAATGATTGGACTAAGGCCCCAAATTTAGGTTTTCTGGCATTAATATTCTGTGATTCTGAGAAAGAACTTGAATAACATTAGCATGGTAGCTTCCTTTTTTTGCTAAGTGTAATTTTGCTGTATATATTTCAATTCCTCCTTTTAATAGTTATGGAGGAAATGCATGCAGAAAGAAGAAGAGACTGAATTTTCAGTCACTACCTACAGCTGCTATAACCAGCTGTTCCCACACATTTTCTCCAGGGACACATTTTTCTGGAATGTAGATTAATGCATGATACTCTATTGAACCATGATAAAAGAAAACAGAATCAATGCAATTTACAGAAACCTTGTGGAAAGTATTGTTCTGTTTTTTCTTCTTCTGAGATGAGGTCAGTAACAATTCCAAACGATTCATACAGAAATTGAAGAAACAATTCTCACATCTTGAACGTGTTTCCCATTCCTCTGATTAACATAGATTGGCAACACTATTGTGTTTTATGTAATTATTCATGGAATGTGGTCTAGTAATGGTTATGAGGATCAGATTTGAGGTCAGATTGACTAGTATTTGCAGCTATTTCACTTTAAATCACATAGGCAACACCACTTAGGAAAAAGAAAATAGGTAACATCTTCTCCTGAGTTCTCTATGTAGGCAGATCAATATTTAATACATGCCATTAAGATATTTTGCAATTTAGTACTTTACCCACATCAAAATGGCCAACCAAATTACAAGTTTATTCTCAATACTTACAAGGTTACACACAAAACAAAAGCTTGAATACATCTTTCCATGCACTTACTATTCAAACTATACTTTAGATATTCTAACAGGAGAAATACACATAATTTCTAAGTATAGCTTCAAGTTACTAGCTCTAATTTTGCAGCCCTTTTATCACCACTTGAATCCCTGATTTTATAATCATAAACGTAAGAATGACTTTAGTATACAGAGAACAAGCAAAGCAATGCAAATAATATATGATAACTCCACAATTCAATATTTGTGAACGAATCATTAAAGAAATATTTCAAGTCACCAGTCTTGCCTCAGTCACCATAAGTAGGTCAATAGAAAAGTAAATTAACTTACAGTGAACAAGAACTTCCTTGGACTCCATCAAAACGGTTAGAAAAGTAGAGTAAACTTAGACTTTTAAACACAAATGTCTGCCCACTAGTTAGTAGAATCCCCAGCTCTGTCTCTTGCTCACACCACCTCACCAAACATGCAACCACAGACACTCCTTCCTAACAGCTGACTTTTAATCCTGTCTTTAGGTTTAAACGAGATCCTTTCAAAAAATGTACCAGGCAACAATGAAATCACCAAGAAGAAAATTATTTTTCAAAACCATCCCCTAGTGCCAGAATGTTCTATTTCCCTACATGTCCCTCACAAAAGAAGATTGCCTTAACTTGAAAGCTGAACTATAATTTGTTTTCACGTCTATTGTTGCATTGAATATGTTAAGCAACCCAACACAATTCTCTTCTTTGAGCTAGAGGATGTATACTCTGGGATATAATACAAATGTCAAAGCCATTTGGGTACCATTGAAGATGAAACATTAATGTTATAAAATCAACTACTGCAATCAGGGTATATTACTTCCAGGAAATAAACACTATCTAATCCAGGCTCTCCTGTAATGCAAAAGCCTACAGCCAGTGGATTGGCAATGATATTATAGAGATTCTAAAGATACCTCTGGCTGCTCTTTTTCTCTGCAATAGTATGTAGGATATTAAAAACAAAGTTATCATCACCTAATTCCCCAAAATGCTAAAAATGGATGGCAATAGTTTTTACTAACAGAAAAATAATTTCAGTTCCAAAAATTCCCTGTTTCTTTTTTTATGTCACAAATATCAAGTTTTCTACTTATAAGCCTTATCACAAATATTTGCAGAATAATTACATAAAAGGTGAATATTATTTCCTATGACTGTGTCAACAAAATATAAAGTACTACATTTGATTTTCCACAACATATTGCCCCCAGGGTTTTACATATAAAAGAACTCCTCATCTAAATATTACTAACAACTAATATTCACTTGACACATATTTACTGAGCCTGCTACATGGCAGGCACTGTGCTAGACTCTAGAGATATGAAAAATACAAAACATGTTCCTTTGTGAAAAAGTTTACAATATATATGGTGGTTATTCCAGTGGTACACAACAATGCTACTGCATCAAAATTCTCCCTCAATATTCCCTTTTCAGAAATCCCCGCATCCAAGTGAATTCCACATTGTCTTATTTCATGAAGGTAAATTCTGGTTAACTATATTGAATATAGGACTATTTAAAGGTAAAAACGGAGGAGAGGAGTAACATAGAAACATCATAACTAGTTAACTATACATCAGATTGGATTTGCACATTGAAGGTCAGTTCATTTCTACAGAGGCGGTTGAGGATAACCTAATGACTGACACAGTTTATGAGTCCAGAATTCTTACCAGACTTATCCATACATAGAAGTCCCCCAGATCTCTAATCAGAGAAGATCCCTTAAAGCAGAAACCCCAAACTCAAAATTCCAACAGGAGCCAGGGGAACAAGTAAATGAGTAGTAGCACAAGCTAGGAGTTAGAAACCCCACATGGACTTTTTGGTTTATCATCTATCTCCCAGAAAACATTTAGGTAAATATGAATATTTCTCTACTATAAGAAAAGGAATAGTGAGTGCAAATACAGACAACTTATACTCTGCCTCAGTATAAGAGATACTACCAGGAGGGCTGGGGACTGTAGTCTAACGAAAAGAGCAAAGCCATCTACCCAAAAAAATGAAGCAGTTGTTGCCATGTACAAATGTGAACCAAATGTTATTGCTAGACTGTCTGATTTTTCAAGAGAAGCCAGAAGTTCATATTTTTGTGTGAAACCTCCTAATTTTTACATGCCACTTTAATGTTTAAAAAAATTGATGGGCTCAGATGAATCAATGTATAAACTACATCCATCCCCCTCAACCTGAATAAAGGGTATCTCTAAAAAACTCTCAACTAACATCACATTTAATGGTGAAAGACTAAAAGCTTTCTCCCTACAATCAGGAACAATATAAGAATGGCTACTCTCTCCACTTCTCTTCAAAATTGTACTGGAGATTCTACCCATGGAAATTAGGCAAAAAAATAAAAAATTTCTAAAAAAGGCATCCAGATTTGAAAGGAAGGAATAAAATTATCTCTGGTTATGGGTGACAAGATCTTGTATATAGACTATCCTAAGAAATTCACACACAAAAGAACTATTGGAACTAATAAATGAGTCCAACAAGGTTGTAGGATATAAGAATAATATACAAAAATCAGTTGTATTTCTACATACCAGCAAAGAATAATCTGAAAATAAAACTTAAAAGATAATTCCATTTGTAAAGAATTTTTTAAATGTTTATGAATAAATTTAACGAAAAAGTACAAGGCACATACACTAAAAACTACAAAACATTGTTGAAAGAAAGATGTAAATAAATGGAAAGGCATCCCATATTCATGGATTGGAACACTTATATTATTAAAATGGCAATAGTCTCCAAGTTGATATACAGATTCAACATGACCTTTATCAAAATCTTAGCTGACTTTTTTTTACAGAAATTTACAAGTTGATCCTAAAATTCATATAGAAATGCAAAGAATCCAGAATAACCAAATCAATCTTGGTAATGATGAATGAAGTTGGAGGACTTACACTTCTTGATTTCAAAATTTCCTTCAGTATCGAGACAGTGTGGTACTGGAATGATAATTGACATATAGATAGTGTAGAATCGAGAGTTCAAAAATAAATTCTTACATTTATAATCAATTGATTTTCAACAGTGGTATTAAGACAATTCACTGTGACAGAAGAATCTGTTCAACAAATGGTTTGGGGAAAACTGGATAGTCACATGAAATGAATTAATTTGGACTCCTATCTCATACCATATTCAAAAAGTAACCCAAATTGGATCAAAGACCTAAATTTCAGAGCTAAAACTATAAAACTCTTAGAAGAAAACATAAACATAAACCTTCATGGCCATGGGCTAGGCAATTGTTTCCTAGATACAACACCAAAAGGACAAGCAACTAAAAAAAAAAACAGACTTCATCAAAATTTGTGCTTCAAATGAAACTGTCATTAAAATCAAAAGGAAACCCATGGATGGAAGAAAATACTTGAAAATCATTTATTTGATAAAGGTCTATTATTGAGAATATATAAAGAACTATTGCAACTCAACAACAGAAAGATAACTCAATTTTTTAAATGGGCAAATATTTGAACAGACATTTCTCCAGAGAAAACATACAAATGGCCAATAAGCAAATGAAAAGATGTTCAATATCATTAGTCATTAGGGAAATGCAAATCAAACCACAATGAGATAGCACTTCACACCAGAAAACTGCGGCTACAACAAAAAAGACTGATAATAATAAGTGTTGGTTAGGACATGGAGAAACTGGAACAAATTACTGGTAGGAATGTAAAATGGTATATCCACTTTGGAAAAATTTGGCAGTTCCTCAAAAAGTTAAACAGAGTTACCATATGAACTAGCAATTCTACTCCTAAGTATAGACCCAAGAGATTTAAAAACATGTCCATACAAAAATCTATACAGAATGTTCTAGCAGTATTATTTATAATAGTCAAAAAGTAGAAACAACCCAAATGTTCATCAACTGATGAATGGATAAATAATATGTAGCATATCCATATAATGGAATATTATTCAGCAACAAAAAGGAATGAAGTACTGATACATGCTACGACATGGACGAACCTTGAAAATATGCTAAGTGAAAGAAGCCAGTCACAAAAGGCCACATGTATGATTTCATTTACCTGAAATGTCCAGAATAGGTAAATATACACAAAGTAGATTAGTTGCCCAGGTGCTACTTTGCTCTGTAGTCGGCTCTTGCTGGTCAATGAAAGGGTGGAAGGTATGGCTGAAAGATTTTCATACCAAGGGGTAAAAGGAGGTTATTTCCTCCCAAGTTTTATAAAGTTTTGTATAAGGATGAATAATAAAAAAGAGAATCATAATTTAAACACAAATGAATTTTTTGTACAATAAACCTATAAGTGGGGAAATTTCAATCAAATGATAAATATAAAAAATCCAAAGGTGATCTAGATCTCTCTTACAAGATCCAATCAAGATTTTAAAAATAAATAAATAAGTATTTTAGCCTGTTGACATCAGTAATATCCTCATGCCTTCAATCCTAAAATCCCACTTAGGCAAGCTGTGCTAAGGATGTGAAATTGATTAATTTTAAAGCTATT
Organism: Indri indri; assembly: GCA_004363605.1. Taxonomy (NCBI): domain Eukaryota; kingdom Metazoa; phylum Chordata; class Mammalia; order Primates; family Indriidae; genus Indri; species Indri indri. The sequence goes on along the minus strand of RJWJ010012616.1, from coordinate 29,831 downwards.
TTTCCTCCCCTGAGGCCAAAAAGGATTTTTTGAAAGAGACCAGAAAGAAAAAGAAAAGAGTCATAGAAACAGCAGGTGCTCTGAACAGCTGGGGAGAGAGAACTGAACTCTTCCTCAAGATGATCCTAAGAATTAGCAAATTTTTAAATCCCTTTTGGAAAAGAGACACAAAAAATAACTTATGTCCAAGATAACAACACTTCCACTTTACTCCACCCCACATTCCCTGAAGACTGACATGTGCACCACTGTTAAATACTAATATATTCTGACATGCCGGAGTTAACCCTCAAAGAAAAATACTCTTTTAACTGAGAATGCTTTGTACATGTTTTCTTTCAGAAACTAATAGAAATTTAATTGATTATTGGCAATTTCGCTTTTTAAATTTTGTGATACACAGACCTGGATATGTCTTAGAGGTAAGATGGAATTGTGGAAGAATTGCAGACTTTGGAATCTGAAAATTCTGCTGTAACACTTTCTAGGCTGTGTGATTTTGGACTTTCAATAATAATACCTAGATACCACCTGTTATTCTAACCACTTTAATATGTTAATGTATTTAACCCTCATAATAACTCTATATGTAGGTATTACTGATACACTTTAAAGATGAGAAAACTGAAGTTCAGTGAGATGAAACAGGACAATGAAAGCTTCACAACTAATAAGTAACAGAATTAGGATTTGGATACAAGAGTCCTAGCTCTAAAGACAACACTCCTATCTCATCATATTGATTTCTGATGTGTTTTTCTGATATTTTTTTTCTGTATTACTCTTTCTTCAACTATAAAATAGAATGAATTCATAGGGCCATTTTAGAGATTAAGTAAGATAATATATGTAAAGCACAGTTCCTTGCACATAGTACGTACATGATAGACTCTGTAAAATGATGATTATAAACATAGATCATGCTATAGAGCCTCACATTGAAGCAGCCTTCCACACCATTGCTCCAGTTTGAAATATAAATGTTGGGGTATCTTATACTCAGATCACACTTACAGCTCTCCCTGATTCCCATGTATGTATCCACTTTGCTCATTCCTCTGCATGATTTATAGACATGTCTTTTCATTAAATAATTACAGTAGATCCTTTAAAAGGACAGAGCTTATATTTTTATTTATGCATATAACTGTTACAGTCTCTAACACTGTGCCTGGCACAAAGATGATATTTAATAAATATTTATGAAAAAGAAAGAAGGAAGGGAGGAACAAAAATAGAGAGGAAAGAGAGAAAGATAGGGTAAGAAAATAGGAAAGCAACCAAAAAAAAGTTAAGATGAAGAATATTCTACCTTAATGAAATATATTATATCTTTGTGAAGAACATTCCAGTGTATATCAACTACTGCAAATTATACTCCATAACTTTTTATAACATTTTATTGTCTTAGTTTATTGTATTGTTCCAATAAAGAAAATATAAGATGATATTCAGTGCATTTTACATCAGAATTATTAACTAGTCTGAAAAGCAGTCAATATATTTAGACTAGGAAGAATTCTCAATTTTTCTGAAAAATCAATGTTAGGTTTAGTTTCACCATTTAAATACAAACAATACTGTGAGCTCCCAGTTTAATTGTACCCAATGTGTAACATTTTCAAAAATAAGTTTGAGGGAAGGGCCACTGTACAAATCCAAACTTTGTCAGCTGCCAAATAACCATTCTATGTCTGGCAGCTGTGGATGGTGAAGAATAAGACTGATGTAGCTATCAGGAAGCCAAATATTTCATTTATGACCACAATAATGAATCAATGAATATCAGCTAATTTGTGACAACCATGTATGAAAGGACATTCTTTTACTTTCTGTCAAGCCAGTAATATTTGAAAAGGGACATATTACTCTGAGTTCAATAAATATAAAATAATAGATATAAAATCTAATTGTCTTTAAAATGAAAATTCTAGAAAAAAATTTATATATCAGCACAAAACAGATTGTTTTCCTGCATTCCATTTCTTTTTATCTTTTGTTTAAAAGTTCAGAAAACTATAAGATTTATATACTTGAAGATAGCTTTAAAACAAATGAGGCAATACAGCTGTTAATTAGCTTGATTTAGCCACTCCACAATGTATACATATATTAAAACACCATTTTGTATACCATAAATATATACAATTTTTATTTTCCAATTTCAAAAAATGAAAGAAGTATGATTAAAAAGCATCGGTTCATCTTAAACGTTTTACAAACAAGTGAGCATGGTAATCGCCAATTTCAGATGAAAAGAGCGAAGGTTTGGGAGCTAAAGCAACACACAGCAGGTGAGTGACAGCAAAAGACAACACTGATGTCTGTGCCACCTGCAGTAGATGTCAGGGCCTGACCCTGCCAAAACACACTGAAAGGTGTGAACATCTCTGGTTTAGCACTAAAAGATGGTTAGAATAATTAAGTTCTCAAAGAGCTGAGAAAATGTAACTTAACATTCAGTAATTATTTTATTAATTCAAGACATTTATTGAATTACTAAATAAGGCCCAGCCATTCAAGAACAGAATAAGACAAGTTCCCTATTCTCACAATGTAGTGTGAGACAGATACGCAAACATATAAGTGAAAAAAGTGTTAATAAAGAACAGAGTGCTAGGATGTTTAGGAACAGCTTATCTAAAGAGTAACATTTAAGCTGGGTAGAGAAAGCTGAGAAAGGCATAACAGGCAAATATGAGGGCAAGAATAAGGCACAGAACATGAAAAGCCTGGCTTCAAGAGAAAAGTGACATTGAGTATCACCAGAGTCCAGCGTTTGTGTGGGTGGTATAAGGGAAACGCAACTGGAGAAGTAGGTTAATATCACATTGTGAAAGGAGAGTAAAAACCACCAGAAGTCTTTAAGTAGAATGATGGCATGAGCCTATTTGTTTTGGGGGGAAGATGCCTCTGGTAGACTTGTGGAAGATCGATGGCAGTAGGAAGTAGTAGCAAAAAGACCAAAAGTGATAAGCTGTCGCAATATGCCAGGCAAAAGAAGATAGAGGTCTGAAACAAGACATTGGCAGTGAAAATAGACAGCCAGGGATAAATTCAAAAGGTAGAAGTAACAAGAGCTGATGAATTTGGAGATGTGATGAGTGAGGAGGGGAGAAGAACCGTATAAAGCTCCAAGCCTCTAACCTGTACATTTTAAGCTTGAAGTGCTAACAGATGCTGACAGATTTGCAGAGCAGAAAGAAACTGAACAAGCTCGAATTGTTTTATGAAAAATGCATCTCTGGAGATTCTAATCTAGTCTGGGTTAGGAAATAAGGTTAGGATACAGGTGAAGATACCTAAAAGATAAAAATACAAGTGTGACATCAGGTGAGAGATTAGTAGTAGAGATAAATATCTGAGATCATTGGCATATATGGACATAAAATAGGAGAAAATAAGATGACTCAAGGAGAGTACATAGAGGTGAATTCAGAAGAGGACCAAAGATTCAGGCTCTAAAAATACTACCACTGAATGTATTAAAAGAAGAGCAGCCATCAAAGGAGACTGAAAAGAAACAAGAATTCATTTATTCCAAATTGTCCAACTATTCTAATTATTCTATTATTATTTGTCACCTATTACAGACCAATCATTATGGGTGCCAGGGAGTAGGGATGTAAAAATTAATACAATAGAGTTTCTGCTCAAGGATTGCTGTCTAATGGGGTTCATAAACAAATTGAGAGACATTTTCAAAACTGTTGCATAGGTGCTACAATAGAGAAATTCACAGGGTGTGAGGAGAGCACAGGATAGCATCTATTTATAGGAGACCCACGAAAAGTTATGAAACCAAGAGAAAAGAGAATGTCAAAAAATAGCATCAGCACTGTCAAATGTGATCTCAGCACAAATGATATTAAAATTTGAATGTTGGTATTTATAGTCTGTATCAAGTTGCTCTTTCCAGTAAAACACGCTGACTCTTAACCCTCAAAATATTTTCGTGGTCACTTTACACATTCTATCAGAGAGTATCACATAGCAATTGAACCATGTCTGAGAGGCCGTAAAAAGGAAAACACTCTTATAATACAGTTTCTACACTCAACCCTATTCAGACCACAAAGTGATCCTTGAACCACCAGAAGGCTCTGGAAAATCCTTTGAAATTAAAGAAAATTAAAATTTATATGGAGAATGTCTCTCCGCCTCGAGATTTGCCCCACTCTCCTGGAGTTACCAGGCAAGCAGTACCTGGGAGGGTTGGCAGGTAGGGAGCTCATAGTCTGAGTACCCCTCAGTCTGCTGTAGGGCCCCAAAAGGAAAGGTCCCATTCCCTGAAGATGCCTCCAGGTGGTGGCTAAATTGTCTCTCTCAGCAGCCACAGGTAGGGAAGGGGAAGGGGAGAACGAAGCAATATGGCACCTGCCTATTGGCTTGGGTCTGTGGGGCAGGAGGTGCCCAAGGGAGCTGGGAGCCTGGTGCCCTGTCCACAAGAGGCTCACTGCTCACTGGTGGCAGCTGTCTCTGGGCATGTGTTAGCAGATCTCTCCAACCGCTGAGGAGCCCACCAGCAGTCCAAGGTGCAAGGGAGAGAAAATTTAACTGCTCCAACTACCCTTGTCCTAGTCTCCAAGACTTTCAGGGGCGTTTCTCCTTGCAGTTCTCTTCCGCAACTTCTTCCTGTGGAGTCTCCGGTAGTTTCAGGAACCCTTCCTTCCGACCCTCATCCAAAAGTCAACTCATGGTAGATAACAGACTTAAACCTAAGGCATGCAACTATAAGAATTTAGAAGAAGATGTTGGAAAAACTCTCATAGATATTGGCCTAGGGAGAGAATTTATGAAGAAGACCCCAAAGGCAATCACAGCAACAATAAAAATAAATAAATGGGACCTGATCAAATTAAAAAGCTTCTGTACAGCCAATGACACTATCATGAGAGCAAGCAGATGACTACAGAATGGGAGAAAATATCCACATGCTACACATCTGATAAAGGGCTGATAACTAGAATCCACATAGAACTCAGGAAAATCAGCAAGAAAAATCAAACAACCCCATTAAAAAGTGGGCAAAGGACATGAACAGAAACTTTTCAAAAGAAGATAGAGTAATGACCAAGTAGCATATGAAAAAAAAGTTCAACATCTCTAATCATCAGGGAAATGCAAATCAAAACCACAATTAGGTATCACTTAACTCCAGTGAGAATGGCTTTTATCAAAAAGTCCCAAAACAATAAATGTTGGTGTGGATGCAGAGAGATAGGAACACTCATACACTGCTGGTGGGACTGCAAACTAGTACAACCTCTGTGGAAAGTAATATGAAGATACCTGAAAGAGCTACAAGTAGAACCACCATTTGATCCAGCAAGCCCATTATTGGGCATCTACCCAAAAGAACAAAAGACATTCTATAAAAAAGACATCTGCACCAGAATGATTATAGCAGCACAATTCATAATTGCAAAGATGTGGAAACAGCCCAAGTGCCCATGAATACATGAGTGGATTAATAAAATGTGGTATATGTATACCATGGAGTTCTATTCAGCCACAAAAAACAATGGTGATCTAGCACCTCTTGTATTATCATGGATAGAGCTGGAACCCATTCTATTAAATGAAGTACCACAAGAATGGAAAAACAAGCACCACATGTACTCACCTTCTAATTGGTATTAACTGATCAACACTTATGTGCACATATAGTAGTAACATTCATTGGGTGTCAGGCGGATGGGAGCGGGGGAGGAAAGGATGGGTATATTCACACCTAATGGGTGCAGTGTGCACCATCTGGGGGATGGACAGACAAGCTTGAAGCTCTGACTCGGGTGGCGCAAAGGCAATATATGTAACCTAAACATTTGTACCCTCATAATATGCTGAAATAAAAAGAAAATGGAAAAAAAAGAAAAAGAATTTATATGGAGAATGGAAGAAAGCATGTAGATCACTTTTAATCAGTACACATGTATTTTGTGTATATATTTTTAAACAGTTAATATGCACTGAATGCTTACAATCTGACACACATTGTGCTAAGTATTTCATATGCACTATTACTAATTTCCATAGCAACTCGATAAAGTAGGAATTATTATTCCCATTTCACAGATAAGAAAACTGAGGCTTAGAGAGATTAAATATCTTGTTCAAGGTACAGAGCTAATCACTGACAGTAATAAGTTCAAACACAATTTATCTAAATCCACAGCCATGTCCTTCACCATTCCACAGTACTAAACTACAAGTTATAGTAACTACAAAGAGACATAAAAGGAAAAGACTGAACCCAGAATTGTACCAACAGATTGAAAATTATGTGAAATGAATCAGAGAAAGCCTCCTGAAGAAGATAGATCTGAAGGTATGGTTTAAAGTTAGATTATGAAGAGGTACTACCACAGTACTGATCTAAATGATTTTAATCAGCATAGTAAATTGTACCTCATAGGTCATAGGCAGTACTGAGTTTCCACACAATTTATTCTTCAATTATAGAGTTATACAATGCATAGAGAGAGGGTAGACTGATGAGTGTCAAATCTCAGACTCTAAATGGAAAATTTATTTATAAGACCATTAGGCAATTATATCCAAATATATGTGACAGGGTATAAAACACTAGACCAAAGTATAATAAATCCTCTCTGACAGAGACTGTGGGAGAACAAAAGAAAGAAAATGTAAAGTGTCTATATGAATTGAGATAAATGTCACTGAGAAAATGGAGTCAAGCTGCAGGAGAGAATCTGAGAGTCAGCATTCTAGGGAAGTAAAAGAAATTCTCAAAGGAATTCTTAAAACCCAAAACAAATTAGAATACTGAAAGCACATTCAACAGTATTGGACAACCTATCAAAACTGAATTCTCTTAAGTCCAGGCAGCTGCTGTGATGTGTCATCATGTTGCTGAGACAGAAGACCCAATTACAACTTTAGTGGCTAAACCATAAAGATAATTTGACTGGTGAGGAATGGCAAAAAATGCTGAGATTCAGAAAAACTATTTGATAGGAAGAATTTCTCCTCCTCTGGCATTCAATAATAACACTAATTAGCATTACTTTTATTCATTCATTCTTCAACAAGTATTTATTGAGGCCACCAATTGAGGCACCAGAAACATCATAAGGTAAATTAAACAAAAATATCTGTTTTTGTAGAGCTTACATTCTGGTCCAATAAACAATTCCAAAAAGTGAAATATATAGTATAAAAGATGGTAGTATGTATTATGAAGAAAAATAAAGGAAATGAAAATGAGGAACATAAGAAAAGAGCACAAGGGAGGTGCACATTTTAAGTAGGATTGAGAGGAAAGGCCTCAATGAGCAGGTAATATTAATATATAAACAGAAACCTGAAGGAGGTAGAGGAAGGAGCCATGTAGGTATCTGAAGACACATGTGGAATAGCCACTGCAAAGGCCCTGAGGCAAGAGTATTCATAGCAGCTTATAGGAAAAGCCAAGAGGTCAGCATGACTGGAGCAGAGCGATAAAGGCAAAAATCATGGAAAGTAAGGTTAAAAGGGTAGTGGAGTTAGAGAGCCCAAATCATGTATGATCTTGTAGGCCATTATAAAAACTCTGTTTTAACTGTAAGTAAAATGGGAAAGTTTTACAAAATGTTTAGCAGAGAAGTAACATAATCTGATCTACATGTTAAAAGGTGGTAAAAGCAAAAGTAGAAGAAACCCAAGTTAGGAGGCTTTTCCTAATGAGTATATTCCTGAACACAGCAGAATAGCTATTCATTCTTAAAAATAACGATTAAAGCTCAGGCTCTGGAGTCTAACCTGGGTCCAAATCCTGCCTCAACTACATACCCACCCCTAGGTTTTCTTCCTATGTAAAAATTACCTAAGCCTAGGTTTCCTCCTATGTAAAATAAGAATCCACAAAAGACACATTGAACAACTACTGTTGTGTCAGTAGTTCTATCATGTCTTACTTTGGGTTTTCCCTCAGAAGCAGACCAGAAGAAAAGAATCTGAGTGTAATTTGTTTATTAGGGAAGAACAGGAACCACCTTAGGAGAGCCAGGAAGCAGCACAGGCAAAGAAAGGCACCCTATAAAGGGTATGTCACCAAACCAACTGCTACAGTGCACAACTGGGGAGCTTAATCACACTGGCAATCTCCGGGAAGCAGATTATCACACAGAATCGTCCCACTCAGTGAGCAGGGAGAGGGAATAATGCTTATATTCCAATTTCAGTCAGTCATGGGTTATAGGATGCTCCTGAGAGGTGTTAATTTCCATGCATTTCCAGACTGTTCCTGTCTTTCATGAGCAGAGTGGCTTTCTGTGGTCCTTAGAAAAAAGCCTTCAAGCATGGAGAAGCACACACCAGCTGTTGGAAATCTTCTGGAGGACACTGAAACAGATCTGAGGGAAGTGGGTGTGGCACCAACAGCAACTGCTATATATCCATAAGGGAAAAAAAGGAGTGACAGTACATACCACGAAATGTTGATAGTATTCATTTCTGAATGGTAAAAAATATTTGTGTTTTTAATTTTCTTTCTCGTATACCTTTTCATCTTTAAAATTCTGTAACATACATTATTGGTAAAATAAGACATCTGATATATTATATAACATCTAATATTTATGGAAGTCTTTAACAGCATATTATTTATTTCTTACTAAGTTTTTATAATAAGGAGGAGTAGGGATTGTCATTATTTCTTTTTTACAAAGAATATAGAGTCTTTGAGAAATTTAATGGACTGCTCAAAGTTGCACCACTAGGTATTGGTTAAGAGGGTTTGTGTAGATGTCATGTTCCCATGACTTTTTACTATCCATAGATGTATCACCTTAAGTATAAATATTACCTTAGTCAATATTTCAATATTCTCCAGGGATTAAGGGGATGGGGGGTAAACTCACAACTGAAGAATGTAGTGAGCATTGTGGAGGGGAAGGGCATGCCTCTAACCCTCGCTTGGGTGAGGCAAAGACATAAAACGTAACCAAAATGTTTGTACCCTCATGATACCCTGAAATAAAATTTAAAAAAAAAAAACCTCTTCATCTTACAGATAAGAAAACTAGGATACAGAGTAATTAGCCCCAGATCACATAGCCAGAGGGAAAAAAAAGGACACCAGGCCTTCTGCGTCCTGGTTTACATAGAATCTGGTTCACACAAAATACAAAAGTTAAGTTCATAGAATCTGTATCCACACTACCTGGGCTCAAAAGCTCCAGAGCCAATTTAGCTATGTTACCTTGGGCAATTTCTCCTCCCTAAAATGGGGAATGTAAAAATGTGTATATTAGGATAGATATAATATTAAAATAACTAATATTTGAAAAATCTTGTTAGTAGTATCACATAACGTTTGTTGTTATTATTAATCCAAGTGCTGCACTGAAGAGAAAAAAATGGATACAGAAAAGAAACTGACTAGGAGTGAGAAGTTAGATGGATCTTGGAAGGAAACAGTTTTAGCAATTGTAGTGTAGTCCTGTTTATATACTAAAGAATCTTGAAAGTACTTTTCACAGTTCTTATTATGATCATCAAGAATAACGCCAATGGAAAGCAGTATATAATTTGGGGGAGGGGCAGAATACAGGGTGCTGGATTTGAACTCTGGTTCTGCCACAGCTATCTGACCTTAGCAAATTATTTAAACTGTCTGTGCCAAGGTTTTCTCATCTACAAAATGGAAACAACAAAAATACCTAAAAACTCTTAGAATAGTACTACTACTATAAGAAGTAATAAATGTTGCTGTTCAATTAAATTGGAAGAGAAGAACTGTGATAGAATATAATTGAAATTTATGCAACCAAAATATTTGTACCCCCATAATATTCTGAAAAAAAGAAAAGTTGGTTCTTTAAAAAGATAAAGAAAGTTGACGGACCACTAGCTAGAGTAACTAGAAGCAGAAGAAAAGGACTCAAATAAGCTCACTCAGAAATGAAAAAAGAGACATTACAAATGATACCACAGAAATATTAATACAAAATATAACCCAAGACTACTATGAAAACCCCTACACACACAAACTATTAATAGAAAATCTAGAGGAAATGGAAAAATTTTTAGAAACACACAACCTTCCAAGCTTGAATCAGGAAGAAATAGAAATCTTGAACAGACCAATAATAAGTAGTGAGATTGAAACTGTAATAAAAAATTTCCCCCCCACACCCCCCAAAAAAGCCCAGGACCAGACGGATTCACAGCGAAATTCTATCAGACCTACAAAGAACTGGCACCTGTCCTACAGAAACCGTTCCAAAACATTGAGAAGAAGGGTATCCTCCCTAAATCATCCTACAAAACCAGTATGACCCTGATACCAAAGCAAGGAAAAAATGCAACAAAAAAAGAATACTACAGAGAAATATCCCTCATGAACATAGATGCAAAAATCCGCAACAAAATACTCACAAATCTAATCCAACAGCACATCGAAAAGATAATTCACCATTATCAAGTGGGTTTCATCCCAGGACTGTAAGAATGATTCGACACATGCAAATCAATAAGTGTGATTCACCCTGTAAACAGAAGCAAAACAAAGACTATATGATCATCACAATAGATGTAAAAGAAGCATTTATTAAATTCAGCATCCTTCATGATAAAAACCCTCAACAAACTAGGCATAGAAGGAATATACCTCAAAATCATAAAAGCCAAATATGACAAACCCACAGCCAACATCAAACTGAATGGGGAAAAATTTAAAGCATTCCCCTAAGGACTGGATGAAGACAAGGATGCCCACTGTCACCACCTTTATACAACACAATACTCGAAGTCCTAGCCAGACAAATCAGGCAAGAGAAAGAAGCATCCAAATTGGAAAGGAGGAGGTCAAACTATCCCTGTATGCTAACGATATGATCTTATATCTAGAAAACCCTAAAGACACCTCTGAAAGACTCCTACAATTAATAAAAAGCATTCAGTAAAGTCTCAGGTTACAAAATTCATGTATACAAATCAGTAGCATTCCTATACACTAAAACAGTCAAGCTGAGAGGCAAATCAAGAACTCTCCCATTTATAATAGCCACAAAGAAAATAAAATACCTAGGAATATATTTAACTAAGGAATTGGAAGATCCGTACATGGATAACTATAATACAAAACATTGAGGAAAGAAATCATAGATGCTACAAACAAAAGGAAAAATATCCCATGCTCATGGACTGGAAGAATTAATATTAAAACTTTCATACTGCCCAAAGTGATCTACAGATTCAATGCAGTTCCCATCGAGATACCAATGTCATTTTCACAGAACTAGACAAACCAATTCTAAATTTCATATAGAATGGAAAAAAGAGCCCAAATAGCCAAAATCATCCTAAGTAAAAAGAAAAATCTGGAGGCATCATATCACCTGGCTTCAAAATATACCATAAGGCCATAGTATCCAAAACAGCATGGTACTGGTATAAAATTAGACACATAGTTCAATGGAACAGAATAGAAAACCAAGAAATGAAGCCATCTATCTACAATCAACTGATCTTTTACAGAGCAGAAGCAACATACAGTGGGGAAAGGAAGCCCTATTCAATAAACAGTACTTGGAAAATTGGATAGCCACATGCAGAAGAATTAAACTGGATCTCTATCTCTCATCATATACAAAAATCAACTCAAGGTGGATTAAAGACTTAAATGTAAGACCTGAAACCAGAAAAGTCTAGAAGAAAATGTAGGAAAAATTGTTCTAGACATTGGCCTAGGCAAAGAACTTATGACTAAGACCCCAAAAGCAAATACAGTAACAATAAAAATAAATAAATGAAACTTAATTAAACTAAAACATCTCTGCACAGCAAAGGAAATAATCAACAGAATAGACAACCCACAGAATGGGAGAAAATAGTCATAAACTACACATATGACAAAGGACTAACATCCAGAATCTACAAAGAACTCAAACAAATCAGCAAGACAAAAAAACCAGCCCCATGAACCCCGTGAAAAGTGTGCAAAAGTCATGAACACAATTTTTCCCCAAAAAAGATACACAAATGGCCAATAAACATATGAAAAATGCTCGACACCACTCATCGTCAGGGAAATACAAATTAAAACCACAATGAGATACCACCTTGCCCCTGTCAGAATGGCCATTAATAAAAAGTCAAAAAAAAAAAATACATGCTGGCAAAGATGTGGTAAAAGGCAAACACTTATAAACTATTGGTGGGAATGTAAATCAGTGCAACCTCTTTGGAAAATAGTACGGAGATTCCTCAAAGAACTAAAAGCAGACCTACCATTTGATTCTGCAATCTTACTACTGGGTGTCTACCCAAATGAAAAGAAGTTATTTTATCAAACAGACACTTGTACCTGAATGTTTATTGCAGTATGATTCACAATTACAAAGATATGGAATCATCCTAAGTGCCTATCAACTAATGTGTGGATAAGGAAAATGTGGTTTATGTATACCATGGAATACTACTCAGCCATAAGAAATAATGTCTTTTGCAGCAACTTGAATGGAACTGGATACCATTGTCCTAAGTGAAGTATCTCAGGAATGAAGAAATAAATATCACATGTTCTTACTTATAAGTGGGAGCTAATGAGGAGTATACATGGCCATAAAGAGGTATAAAGGACATTGGAAATTAAGAAAGGGGGAGAGCGAGAGGGATGAGAGGGAACTGAAAGTACTTACACAAATGTAATCAACTCCAAAGCCCATATTATTCCACCATAGTATACTGATAGTTTATTTGTTCCTGTTGTGGACTGAATATTTCTCTTTCCCCAAAATTCATATGTTGAAGTCCTAACCCCTAATATGATATGAGGCCTTTGGGAGGTACTTAGGTCATGAGGGTAGAGTCCTTATGAATGACAACAATTCCCTTATAAAAAAGAAACATGAGTTTGCTTATTCTCTGTGCGCTCCACAATGTGAGGATGCAAGGATAAAACAGCCCTTTTACAACCAGGAACAGTGACCTCACCAAACACTGGATCCACAGGTGCCTTGACTTTGGACTGTCCAGCCTCCAAAACTGTGAGAAATAAATTTCTGTGGTTTAAACCACCCAATCTATGATATTCTGTCATAGCAGCCTGAACTAACACAGTTTCCATTGCTGCCTTTATTCACTGACTTAATTTTCCTAGAGCACAAAAAAAAAAAACAAAAAAACCATGCCTTATCCTATAAGTAGAAAAAAAAAACATAAGTGAGTAACAGATTATAAATTACAGAAAGCAGAAAAGACCATTCCCAGGTCTTTTGACAGATGTTAATTTTCTAAGGTTTGAAACAGCATCTCACATAGAAAACATCGTTAAATACATAAGATTTGAAATTTTAGTACTTAAAAGTAATACTAAAATAAAAAGGAAAGGAACAAAGATGGAAAACATTTGCTTTAAAAGTACAAAAGGTCAATATCTATAAGTTCCAGAGAGTTCATTTAAATACTGCATATTAAAACAACATAGAGGGGCTATCAGTTAAAAGAATAAAGTTATAAATAGAAAATTTATCATAAAGAAAATATATATAGTAAATATTTAATCTTTAAATATTAATACCCAATGTTTTGAGGTTATAGCAAAATTAGTACACTCATACATCACTGGTAACACTTTAAATTGAGAAAAACATTTTGGAATATAACCTGTCAATATATTGCAAGAGCCATTAAAATACCCATATCCTTAGGCCTAGTAATCCTACTTTCTGGAATTTAAATCAAAAATAATTCAAAAGGGAAAAAATCTATGTTATATGATTAAGAATATTATTGCAGTGTCATTTTTTAATATGATAAAATTGGCAAAAAATCTAATTATCTTATAATGGCAATCTAGTCATGAAAATCATTATGTATCTATTGAACATAATATTCTGAACCATTAAAAATCCAATTTTAAAAACTTTAACAACATGGGGAGATATTCATGATGTCCCAGGAGCTAAAATGTAAAAAGCAAAATTTAACAATTCTGGGTGTTCCATAGAGCTCCCAAAATATTTGCTTGGAAGATCACATTTAACCTCATGTCACTGGTTTTGTTGCAAATATGACAGAGTTGTCATAGCATAATATTTGCCATTAAACGCTGTTTTCTGGGAAACTTTCACACATGTAACTACAGCCAGCTTTTAAGGAGGACTGAACTCAAAAGCACAACACTCAACCAAGAAAACATTCTGAAAATGATTCTTGAATTTTTATAATGGAAAAGATATTTTGTCAAGAAAGAAAGCCAGTATAAAAACAATAAAATTGGGGGGGGCTGTGAATAATTACCTCTAATTTTTTTTAATTTCTAGAAGTCAGACATGTATAAAGACCCAATTCTATGGCTTAAACATTCAAAACCATTAATTACATGACTTCTCTTAGCTTCTTATTTGTATAATTTCTTTTCCTTATGCAATGAAAGAACCACTTAGTCTGCACTAAATTAACAAAGGTCTTACACAAAGAGTGGCACGCTTTGATCTATGTAGTATAGATACAGATATTCATTCATTAATACACTTTAGGCACTATGATAGACACTAGAGGCACAAAGAATAAGACATGGTATTCACATTCTAAGGACAAGTAAAAATTTATAAATAGTTTTATCCACTGGTATAAATACTATACTAGAAATTATGTGTGATGTGCTATCAGACTATAATTGGGGGAAGGATTAATTCCACCCATGATAATCAGGAAGACTTCATCTGGTAAGTGAGGAAGGTAACATATAAACTGGATCTTGAAGTACAGATTGGTTTTTATGATACAGAGAATCTTTGCTCACCTCCCTTTCTTCTTCAACAAACTGTCATTGATTTCCAACATGTTCAAAACTGGTTCCAAGTGCAGAGCTATTACTTATATATTACTGCTTTTAGTACTTGTTATAAAGAAGAAACAATGATATGCTTTTTATTTTCTAAGAAAGGTCACATGAGATGTTTCATGCATTGGCTGCCAAAAAGTTTATATAAAATGGAAGAATTAATTTACTTAAGCTAATGTGGCAACATCACTCCGTAAAATCAATTATTCAGTATGTATCTACTGTGTGCTCAGGGTCTTTGCTAAGTATTAAGGATAAGAGACAGACAAGACAGTGCCCCCATCCTCAATGATCTAGTACAAGACACAAATACATACTACTCAAAAAAATTAACTATATATTACAAACTCTATTCAATCATTCAGTTATTAATTTATTCACATAATGCTTAAGAGCACAGATTTTACAGTGAGTGAAACAAATCTAGTTGGTTTTTTTAACTAGTGCCAAGACTTTATTTTTTCTTTACAGTAGAATATAAGTTAATCTAGAAAAATAGAAGATATATACAGATATATATATATATATATATAAAACTAAAAGGAAAAGGAAAAATAAAAAGAAATAAAGAAAAAATAAAGTGAATCCCTCATCTGTAGATAACTATCATGAACATTTTGGATGTACTCACCCAGACTACCTTCTAAAAACATATAAACATATATAGAGCAATACTTTTCTGTCACATAATTTTTCTTAACTGTTATTGTTCTTGTTTGTTTTTCTTTTTTACAGAAATATTCATGCCCTGATATATTTTTATGGAAATTTTTATTGGGATAATTATAGATTCACATGCAAGAAATAATATAGACAGATGTCTTATACACTTTATATAGCTTCCCCCATGGTAATAACATTTTATAAAACTATAGTACAATATCATAAATAGGATATTGACACATTGATTTTATTCAGATTTCCCATTTTATTTGTATTTGCTTTTGTGTGTGTATGTGCATGTGCATATATGAAAATTTTGTTCCATACAATTTTATCACATATGTAGGTTCCTGTATCCACCACCACAGTCAAGATATTGAACAGCTGAATCACCACAAGGATGCATCTTGCCCTTTTATAACCCTACCTACCTGACCCTAGCCCCACCTCTGTCTCTAACCCCTGGCAACCACTAATCTGCCCTCTATTTCTAAAATTTTATCATTTCAAAATGTGACATAATTTGATTCATACATTATGTAACATTTTGGTATTGGCTTTTTTCACTCAGCATAATTTCCTGGATATTCATCCAAGTTATTGCATACAACAATAGTTCATTTTTTTTTTAATCTCTGAGTAGTATTCCATGGTATGGAGGTACTACAGATTACTTGACCATTCACCTAATGAAGTACATCTGGGCTGATTCCTGATTTTGGCTATTAAAGATAAACTGCAATGAACATTCATATACAGGATTTTGTGTGAACATATGGTAATTGCATGCTTCATTTTATAAGAAAATGTTAACCTTTTTCCCACAATGGCTGTGACATTGTACATTCCGACCAGCAATGTATGAGTGACCCAAATCTAGTTTTGAGTTTGGGATCTGCTACATGTTAACCATGTGAACTTAGTCAAGTTACTTTATCACTTTAAGCCTTTGTTTTCTCACCTTTTAACCCAAGGATCATAATAACTTTTCAGGGATGTTACAGGAATTAAGAGATAATACATGTGAAAGAAAAAGTCACATGGTTAAGAAGAGAGATTGCACATTAAAGTCTCATTTTACGAATAGATTCTTGAAGTAAATAGGAAATTGCCTGGAGTTAAGCAGGGAAGGCTAGATATTAGAAGGAAGGAGAATAGGAATTATAGATTAGTGCCATCTTTTCTTAATAAAATCACAAATGCTAGGCAGTGTTATTTTATTTTAGTGGGTAAAAACCAGAGGCTCTGATATCAGACTATCTGGATTCAAATTGCACCTCTATCTCTTACCATATGACTTGGGTAGGTTACTTATCCTCTTTGTGCTTTAATATCTTTGTCTGTAAAATTATACTACTAATATTTACTTCATCAAGTTGTTCTGAACATTAAAAGCATTGGTGCACGTAATGAATTTAGAATCATGCCTGCAACAAAATAATTGATAGCCATTATTATTTTTAAATGTCTACTTTTCCTCCCTTCTGTTAGCTGTATGACCTTGAGTAAATCATAATAATTGCTATGTCTCATTTTCTTCATCTGTACAAAAATGATAAAACATTATAGAACTATGATAAATATTAAATGAGATAACATATTTAAGACGATTGGCACATAGCAAATGTGAGATAAATGTTAGCTCCCTTCCCTTCCTAACCACCAACTATTTTACTATCTTGTAACACAGACATTTTTCTCATTTCTCCCATGAGTCAGGCTGTAACCTGCCACTTTCCTAGGAATATGCCTTTGTGTAGCGGTTTAACTTGCTACATAAAGTTTAGAGTGCAGAAGCTTTATAGCAAACTGTACTTTAATAGCCCACAAGTGTCTTTATGCTCAATTTCTGGTTATAGGCTGTTTTTGAAAATCGAGTTCTAAACATGTGCATCTCAATTAGGACAAAGTTATTATAATTATGATTAATTCTTTTTTCCAAGAGTGAAATAAATTAAGCAAAGACAATCATATTCTCATCTTGTCTAACAGTATATTAAAGGAGGATTGGGCTCTTTATGACTGGGCATAAAAGCATCATTGGTAGAATGGAGATTCCTAGAGGAGCCTACAAACATGAGCATTATAAATTCTATAAAAATGGGGTCTAAGTAATCCTATGGAGTAGATAATTTGGGTGTACAAACTCAAAACTAATAAGATCTCAATTAGATCCCCTCTCAGAAGCATAGTGGTACATTATCATGTGCATTTGACTCAGCTGTTTTGATTCAGGGGCATTTTGATACTGGAGCATTTTGACACCTCCTAAAAGCAAACAATTAGGCTTTCAGCTTTTATGATTACTGTATAACTTGTATTAAAACAGGCACATCATCCCTAAGTCTCAACCCTTTAAGATGGGGTCAAGGATGACGTGGGAGGGATAGAGTCAGAATTTAGTAAAAATTCAGATAGGTTTAAGGATAAAGATAGAGTAATGGATTAATTTAAGAATGGAATAAACCTCAATAATGGGAGGAGATTCAGAAACGAAATGAGGAACAAACAGAAGGATGAGATAAGGATAGAGCAACATCTAGTAAACAAGGCACAAATGAAAGGAAATCATATATTTACTCCCCTTGGACATCTCAGAAAGGGTTATCATTTTAAGCAAAAGTTCTGTGTATTCTCTGACTTTTATTTACACCTTGAGCAGTATAAATTTGTATCTCTAAAGTTATTATTTCTCCTTTAAATTTCCAATGGTCATTTATAGTTACTTTAACTTAAAAAAAAAAAGTCTTACTGTTTGGTAATGGGACTTTTTTTCCATCTTCCATTTGAAAACCTAAATGATAAACTGAAAGTCTCCCTAATACGTTAACAGTCAGAGAGAAACACTGAGCACAGGATATAATGAGTGTAATGGGGTTAAATAAAGGAAAGTTTATATCTGGTTGGAGAAGAATCAGACTAGACATCATGGAGGAAGTGGTATTTGTGACAGACTTTGAATAATGAATCCTACCCTTGTTTCTATGACTAAGTAGCTCCCTAACCACTGAACTGGAATTGCTCTCATAAGGTCACCATGGCTTTAAATTTAAAAATAAATTCAATGAATACTTTTCAAACCCTACTTATTAAAACTTCCTGTATCATTTGATACTGTTAACCACTTATTCTTATAATCTCTCCCTTGGCTTTTGTGGTATTTTCCCTCTCTCTCTTTGTTCTCCTTCTACCAGAGGTACCTGCCTAGTGTCCTTTGTAAACTCTTTTTCCTGGACTCTCCCTTATAATTCCCCAGGAATTATGCCCTTAACCCTCTTAAATTCTCAACTCTAGAACTCATTGGTCTCTGTCTCTGTATCAGTCAGCTTTTACTCGGTTATGCTGTAGCAACATACAACCACAAAATTTCAACAGTTTATAACAAAGGCTTACTTCTTACTCATGTGTTATATCTTTTGCAGGTGCAGAACAGCAGCTTGGCTCTGTATCTTCTGCACTTAACAGCACAACCCCTGTCTGAAACATGTTGATCTCACAACAGAGGGAAAAGATGGTGGACCACAAGATGTTTCCTAGAACTTATTCTTAGAAGTGGTATGTAACTCCACAGTTCATTAGCCAAGGAAAGTCAAATGGCCAAACTTCATGTTAGTAGAGTAGAAGTTTAATCCTGCCTCAAGAATGGGCTGATGGGGAGTTGCCAGTAAGGAAGGAAAACATATTGTCTGACAATAAGACAATCTATCAAAGTTTTAAATGTCAGAATACCATCTATATGTCTTACTAATCTATAAATCCAGCTTAGACATCCTCTATGAACATCAAAGTATATATCTTATTAAGATTTCTGCTGGATATTCCACAGACATCACAAGCTCAAGAGTCAAACCTAAATTCAACACTTTCTTATCCTTATCCTTCCTTATCCCCTTATCCTACCTCACCTCTTCCCCTTGTCCCACCCTACTCCAAATCTACTTTTCCTTATCTTTGTAAATGGTATCACTATTATCCACACTTTCAACCAAACTTTGACTCCTCTCTCTTTGTAGCCAATTCTTTATAATAGGCACTGAGTCTTCTCTAGCATATCTCCTATGTGCTTAATCCCTTCTGCCAATGGCTTTGTTAAGGCCTTCCTTATATTTCAACTGATTACTGTAATAGTCTTCAAATTGGCCTCTCTGACTCCAGTCTCAACCAATTATTATTTATTCATTCTGTCAACAAATATTTATCAAGTTCTTATTATGTGCTAAACTCTGAATACATGATGATGAGCTAGGCAGGCATGGTTTCTGCTCTCATGGACTTTACAGTCTTCAGAGACGGAATTAAATTATTGATAGCACAAAGTGTGGTAAATGCATGATTCATTCAACTAAAAACTACTATTGAGCAAAATCTACAAATATACAAAGGCATAGTTCTAGCCCCTGAGGATATAGCAGTGAATGACAAAGATCCTGTCTGAGAAATAAATATTTAAATTTTTAAAATAGGATAATTTCAAATAGTGGTATGTGCCATTTAAAACATAATAAATAGTGATATGGTAGAGCAAAAGTGGAAAATGTGAAGATAGCTAGGTAATCCGGGTGGTTGGAGAAGGCTTTTCAAACTTGAGCTAAGACCAGAATGATGAGAAGAAACCAGCCATGAAGAGATCCAGAGGCAGAGTATCCTATGCAGAAGAAAGAATCTTTGTAAAGGCCCCCAGATGGGGACAAGCTGAGGCACAATGTGCAAGGAAATAAGTAGTAGAAGATGAAGTCAGAAAGCTCAGTAGAGAATATATTACAAAGAGCTTTGTAGAACATGGTGAAAGATTTGGATTTTATCCTGAGGGCAACAGAAGGTCACTGGAAGGTTTAAAATAGGGAAATGACATGATCAAATTTACATTTTTAAGGAAGATTTCTAGGGGACAGGCGTGGTGGCTCACACCTGTAATCTTAGCACTCTAGGAGGCCAAGGCTGGAGGATAGCTTGAGCTCAGGAGTTCGAGACCAGCCTGAGCAAAAGCGAGACTCCCATCTCTACTAAAAATAGAAAAAAATTAGCCGGGCATGGTGGTGCACACCTGTAGTCCCTCGGGAAGCTGAGGAAGGAGGATCACTTGAGCTGAGGAGTTTGAGGTTGCTATGAGCTAGGCTGACGCCACGTCACTAGCCCGATGCCACGTCACTAGCCCAGGCAACAAAGCAAGACTCTGTCTCAAAAAATAAAAATATTTCTGGCGGCTGTGTGTGTGAGAAATGGATTCCAATAACAAAAGTAGAATTAAGAAAACCAGTAAGACAGATATTAAAACAATCAAAGCAAGAGATAATGGTGGCTTGGACTAGAGTAGTTGCAGTGAAATAAGCAAGAATTATAAATATATTCAAGTTATACTTGTGTCAGTGATAGATTGGTTACAGGTATAAGAGGAGAGAGGATTCAAAAATGATTTGTCAGAGTTTAGCTGAGAAAACTAGATGTATGGTGATGCAATTAACTAGGATGAAGAACTTAGAAATAAAAGGTTTATGAAGAACAGCAAAAAGGAAATAAAAAGCTTTCCCTTTTTTTGCTTTTTTATTTTTTTATTTTTAATTTTTATGGATACAGAAGAGTTGTACATATTTATGGTGTACATGTGATATTTTGATACAGGTACACAATGTGTAATGATCAAGTAGGGGTAAGTGGAATATCCATCGCCTTAACTATTTACCATTTCCTTGTGTTAGGAACAAACACAATTCCATTTTTCTAGTTATTTTGAAATATACAATAAATTATTATAAATTATAGTCACCCTATTGTGCTACTGAACACTAGATCTTATTCTGCACAGGTTAAGTAAGTTGTTAGTGAACTATAGTGGTATCATAGAATACAACAGGAGCAAATATAATAAACTGGTAGTGTCAGGAAAGACTTCTCATAGGAAAAAAACATCTGAAATGTTCTACATAGAGAAAAGCAGAATGGGGGGAAAAACCCTCCATAATACTGTCAGTATAATCTTCGTAAAATACAAATTTGATTAGAAAATTTCCCTGCTTAAGATCCACCACTGAGTTTTGATCAACTATAGCATAATTTCTCTGAATACTCCTTAAGATGTCAATCTCCTCCATCAGACTATGAGTCCTTTGGGGCAGATTTCATTGTTGTTAATTTAGAATTTAGCACAATAACTAGAAAATATTAAGAGTACTTGTTACAGAGAACATAGAACATACCTATGTGTTAAATGGGTAAACTAGCTGTGTAATAGTCATCACTTAGTCTCTCTGAAACTTATTTCTTCAATTACAAAAGGCAGACCCTCCTTAAGATCACTTCTAACGTTAATATTCTATGATTACATTTTCTCTGTGATATGTGAAAATAGTAAGTCTGTGAGTCAGCAGCAACAATTAGAATTCCAATCCAGATTTGCGTGACCCTTAAACATGCTACACAGTTTCTCAATACTTCCATTTCTTCATGTGTGAAATGAAAATTAAAATATTGCTCCCTTTCATAGAAAAGCTCATTGATGATGCAAACCATATTTAAATGTCAAATGATTAAAATAAAGCAAAATTCTGTAAATGAGAGAATATTTTTTCTAAAATGATTTGTGATAAGAAATGAGGCTCGTTACCTGCTAAATTATGCCTTACTGTATTTCAAAGGGAGATGTTCATAACTAATGATTTCTCTGTTTCATGTTTTATCAAGTTGCTCCTTTGTGTGTGAACCATTACAAGCACAACAAAGGATGCCCTAATTTTTTCAAGAGTGTGTTTATAAGATGTAACTCAGGCCGGGCGCGGTGGCTCACGCCTGTAATCCTAGCACTCTGGGAGGCCAAGGCGGACGGATCGTCCTGAGCTCAGGAGTTCGAGACCAGCCTGAGCAAGAACGAGACCCCGTCTCTACCAAAAATAGAAAGAAATTAATTGGACAGCTAAAAATATATATAGAAAAAATTAGCCACGCATGGTGGCGCATGCCTGTAGTCCCAGCTACTCAGGAGGCTGAGACAGTAGGATCGCTTGCGCCCAGGAGTTTGAGGTTGCTGTGAGCTAGGCTGACGCCACGGCACTCACCCCTGGCAAGAGAGTGAGACTCTGTCTCAAAAAAAAAAAAAAAAACAAAGAAAAGATGTAACTCAAATCTATAACCTCTTCTAGTTCTTTGTATTTTCTCACTGAGCTCCTCCTCTTTGTTTTTACCACCATATCAAATTTCCAATTTTTAAATATGTACTAATGGCAAAGTGTGATTTACTGGGAACCAATTTTTGAAGAACTTGTCAATCATTATACAATATTTATCTTATGTTCAACGGTTTTACTTCATTCACCTAATACTTCAATTTTTTTTACAGTGGAAAAATTTGTATTCGAACTTAAAAGTTACCAGTACAAAAAATCTTTTGGAAACACAAAAGAAATGAAACAAAATTCAAACAATTGAAAAACATAAACTGTAAAAATATATACTCAAATGCAGTGAACAGTGGGCATGCAAGCACTGGCAGGAGGTAAAGACATTCTCAGATAAACAAAGACTGATAGAATTCACCAAGACAAGACCAGCTCTTCAAGAAGTATTCAAAACAGAATTACACAAGGATCAGCACAATAAACACTCATGAATGTAAAACCACTCAAAACCTAAAGACCAAATACTAGATTCCACAATGGCTAAGGAGAGAAAAAAAATAAGCAACAAAATGCAACTCAACAGAATGAACAGCAATTTACCCCACTTATCAGTTTTCTCAATAAATGTGAATGGCTTGAACTCCCCTCTCAAGAGACATAGGCTTGCCGAATGGATAAAAAAATACAAGCCAAGTATCTGCTGTCTTCAGAAAATGCATCTGACCTGCAAGGATGCATTTAGACTCAAGGTAAAGGGGTGGAAATCAATATTTCAAGCAAATGGAAGCCAAAAGAAGGCTGGTGTGGCATTTTTGATCTCAGATAACTTAGTTTTTAAATCAACAAAAGTAATGAAAGACAAAGAGGGCCACTATATAATAGTGAAGGATATAGTTCAACAAGAACACATAACAATTCTAAATATGCATGCACCCAACCTGGGTGCACCCAGATTCATAAAGCAAACTTTACTTGATCTAAACAAATTGACAAACAGCAACACCATAATAGTTGGAGACTTCAACACCCCACTGACAGCACAGGACAGATCCTCCAAACAGAAAATTAACAAAGAAATAACAGACTTAAACAGAACTCTAAAACAAATGGGCCTGATTGACATTTACAGGACATTCTACCCAAAAACCACTGAATATATGTTCTTCTCATCAGCTCATGGGACATTATCTAAGATTGACCATATTCTAGGACACAAAGCATGTCTCAGAAAATTTAAAAAAATGGAAATTATACCATGCATCTTCTCAGATCACAGTGGAATAAAAATAGAAATCAACCCCAACAGAAACTCTCATCTCTACACAAAGTCATGGAAATTAAACAACCGTCTGCTAAATGATTCCTTAATAAATGAGGAAACAAAGATGGAAATCAAAAGATTCTTTGTACTAAATGACAAAGGTGACACAAGTGATCAAAATCTGTGAGACACAGCCAAAGCAGTCCTGAGAGGAAAGTTTATTTCCATAAACGCCTATATCCAAAAGTCAAAAAGAGCACAAACAGACAACATAATGAATCGACTCAAAGAACTGGAAAAAGAAGAACAGACCAACCCCAAACCCAGTAGAAGAAGGGAAATTAATAAGATCAAATCAGAACTAAATGAAATTGACAACAGGGAAACTATATGGAAGATTAATGAAACAAAAAGTTGGTTCTTGGAAAAAATAAACAAAATTGACACACCCTTGGCTAAACTTACGAAAAACAGAAAAGAAAAATCTCTAATAAGCTCCATCAGGAGCAAGTTCATATGTCACCCTCTTGTTAGGGTCAGTCACTGATTCATTCCTTTGTCCATTTGAGGATGTCATGGTTCCCTGCTAATTTGTTGTGTCTTATGGATGTAAGTCTGTGTCACTGCATTGAAAAATCAATTATTCATTCCAGTGGCTTGTTTGGGTTTTAATTGCATATGTTTTGTTAGAGATTCCTTGTAATTTACCTGCTGAGTAGTTTTCCCTTTTTCTGGTAGGTTATTGCCTCCTTTTTTGGCAATGGCTCATTAAGCATAGGTTTGCTTTGGTCCTAGTAAACCATTAGAGTGCTGCCCTTCCCAAATGAGGGAGGTACCAAAGGGAATATCTCAGCACTGTGAGGAAGCTGGCTAGGGGCCCAGAGGACCTCTGAAAAAAAACCCTCCTACAGCATGGTGCTGCTGAACAGCCACTCTGATCTGGTGTCTCCTTTGGCCAAGACACAAAGCAGAGTTTCCAGAGCCCACGGTGGTAGTTCTGTCTCCTCCTTTTGTCTCGGGAAATTTCTCCTTCCAGGAATTTCTAATGCTTCCTTTGGGTTGAGGCAGGGACAGGTTTCCTGCCAAAGAAGCCAAGATGTTGGGGAAGCTGGTTTTCCACCTTAATATCACTTTTTCCAGTGTAGAAATCATGAGTTGGGAGGAGAATTTTCTACACACCTGTTGCTGGGTAGATTGGGGGGAGAGGCATAGTGGATATAAAAGTCCAATTCTCACACCGTGTATGTGAAATTTTTTCACTTCTCTGTGGCCTCCAGAACTGTTCATCCTCATACTTGAGTTCTGGGCTATTTCTTGTGATAATCTCAGTGCCAGATATTTGTTTTTCTTTTTCTGTTGGGGAGAGTGAAGCCAGCTTGCTTCTATGCTTTCATTTTGGAACTGTCAATTCACTCTTCAATATATTACAATATGGCTTTCACTTATATCATTAAATTGAAACTAGCTTACAAGAATCAAAATTATGTACAATTTTCTAATGAGTTTCATTTTATTTGGTCTCTCAGAAGTTTTCAATGGACTTGAATTCTCTTTCCTTTTTTCCTCTCCTTGGCCTCCATAACTCCATAATCTCTTTTTTTTTCCTCCCGCCCTTCTGGCTTTTCTTTTTGTGACTCATTTGCCTGCTATTCCTCCATATTTCTAAAATCTGGTATAGCTCAGAGCTTGTTTCTAATCCTCACATCATTGTACATTCTCTTTCTAGGAAATCATGACCAATTACATGGCTTTAAATATTATTTATATTCCAACAACTCCCAAATGTATATAACCAACTCAAAATTATCTTTTTAGTTCCAAATCTACATATCCAACTACCTACATCACATCTCCATCTGTACCTCTGACAGGCATCTCAGACCTTATTTTCCAATATAACCCATATCTACAAATGACATATCCTTAAACTTAGTTATTCTTGCCAAAAGTCTACTGGTTATCCTTGATAATTTCTTCAACATTTCTACCACTAACCCACACCTAAACCATCACCAAATTCCATAAATACTACTTAAAAATACATATCTAAAATATATCCACTTCTCTCCATCTCCCCCACCAGACCAATTCACCATCATCTCTTATCCACACGATTGCAACAGTTATAACTGATTTCACTGTTCACTCAGTTACTACTACCCTCCTCATCCCCAATCCACAGCAGCTAGAATGAGTCTAAAATACTAAACTGGCTCATACCACTGTTCTGCTTAAAAGCTTTTTAATACCCTTAAGATTAAAAAAAAAAATCTTTACTTGGCATTAAAAAAGGTCTCACTTATCTAGTCCTGATTAGTTCATCAGGCTCATTATCAAACACCAACCACACTGGCTTTCTTTCAAATCTGCAGACACACCAAACTTCATTTGACCTTGAAGCCTTAACACTTTCTGTTTCTTCTGCCTGGAAATCCTTCCTCTCACTCTTTACATGATTCTGATCCTGATCCTGGTTCCACTACTTGCTACTACAGGTATACCTTCTTTTATTACACTTCACTTTACTTCACTTTGAAGATACTGCATTTTTTACAAATTGAAGATTTGTGGCAACCCTGTGTCAAGCAAGTATACTCATTCCATTTTTACAACAGCATGTGCTCACTATGTCATATTTTGATAATTCTCCAAATATTTCAGACATTTTCACTATTATGTTATCTGTTATAATGATCTGTGACCAGTGAACTTTGATGTTGCTGTTCTATTTTGGGGTACCACAATCCATGCTCACATAAGAAAGTAAAATTAATTGATAAATGTTACATGTGTTCTGATGGTTCCAGTGACCAGCTATTTCCCCAACTCTCTTCCTCTCCTTGGTCCCCCCATTCCCTGAAAAACAACAGTATTAAAATTAGGCCAATTAATAACTCTACAATGGCCTCCAGGTGTTCATGTGAAAGGAAGAGTCACACATTTCTCACTCTCAAAAGCTAGAAATAATTAAGGGTAATGAGGAAGGCATGTTCAAAACCAAGACAGGCCTAAAGCTACCTCTTGTGCCAGTTAGCCAATATGTAAATGAAAAGAAAATTAAAAGGACTATTCCAGTAACACATGAATGATAAGAAAGTGAAACAGCCTTATTACCGGTATAAAGACAGTTTTAGTGGTCTACATAGAAGATCAAACCAGCCACAACATTCTGTCACTCCAAAGCCTAATCCAGAGTAAGGCCTAAATCTCTTCAATTCTACGAAGGCTGAGATGTGAGGAAGCTGCAAAAGAAAAGTTGGAAACCAGCAGGTGTTAATTCATAAAGTTTAAGAAAAGATGCTATCTCCATAATATGAAAGCACAAGGTGAAGCAACAAGTGCTAATGGAAAAGCTATGGCAAGTTATCCCAAAGATCTAGCTAAGATAATTGATGAAGGTGACTAAATTAAACAGCAGATTTTCAATTTAGAGAGTTTTACATTAGAAGATACCATCTAGGACTTTCATAGCCAGAGTGGAGAAGTCAATCTCTGGCCTCGAAACTTCAAAGGACAGGCTGACTCTCTTCTTAAGGGGCTAATACAGCTAGTGACTTTACATTGAAACCAATACTCACTTATCATTTCAAAAATTATAGGGCCCTTAAAAATTATGCTAAATCTACTCTGCCTGTGCTCTACAAGTAGAACAACAAAGCCTGGATGACAGCATATCTGCTTACAGCATGGTTTACTGACTATTTTAAGCTCACCATGCTCAGAAAAAACAAAGATTCTTTTCAAAATATTACTCCTCATTGATAATGCACCTAGTCACCCAGGAGTCCTGATGAAGAGATTCAGGGAGATTAATGTTGTTTTCATGCCTGCTAACACAACATCCATTCTGCAGCCCATGGATGAAGGAATACTTTCAACTTTCAAATCTTATTATTCAAGAAACACATTTTGTAAGGCTAACACTATTATAGATAGTGATTCCTCTGAAGGATCTGAGCAAAGCAAACTGAAAACCTGGAAAGGATTTGCCATTCTAGATGTCATTAAGAACATTAATGATTCAGGGGAAAGGTCAAAATATCAACATTAACAAGAGTTTGGAAGAAGTTGATTCCAACCCTCACGGATAATTTTGAATGGCTCAAAAAGTAACTTCATTTAGGGTAGAAATAATAAGACAACTGGAATTAGAAGCAGAACCTGAAGATGTGACTGAATTTCTATAATCTCATGATAAAACATTAACAGATGAGAAGTTGCTTCCTATGGATGAGAAAAGAAAGTGGTTTCATAAGATAAAACCTACTCCTGGTGAAGATGCTGTGAACACTGTTGAAATGACAAAAAAGGGTTTAGAATATTATGTAAACTTAGTTCATAAATGAGCTCCAAGGTTTGAGAGGACTGACTCCACTTTTGAAAGAGGTCGTACTGTGGGTAAAATGCTATCAAACAGCATTGCATGCTACAGAGAAATCTTTCATGAAACAAAGAGTCCATTAATATGGCAAACTTCATTTTTGTTTTATTTTAAGAAACTGCAACCACATCCCAGTCTTCAGCAACCACCAGCAGCCATCACCATCAAGGCAAGACCCTCCACTAGCAAAAAACATGACTTGCTTAAGGTTCAGATGATTATTAGTATTTTTTAGCAATGAAGTGCTTTTAATTAAGGCATGCAAATTGGGTGTTTTTTTAGACATAATGCTATTGCACAGTTAATAGACTACAGTATTAGAAAACCAACAAATGAGTTACTCACATTATTGCAATATTGGCTTTATTTTAGTGGTCTGGAATGGAACCCACAGTATCTCCATAGTATGCCTATATTTGCAGCTTTCTGTAAGCTTATTAACTCTTCTCAAACTCAAATTTCCACATTTAATAAATAAGGGTAGCAAAAATATAGAATTATTGTGATGATTAAAGTAGATAATTTGTTTATAGTGCCTAACACAGTGCCTAACACACAGTAAGGACCTCATACATTTTGAATATTTTACTTATTAAATTTTGTTTATTTTTACGTTGTTCTGTAGTAGAAATTGAAGACAGCTGGTTTTAATTTCTTTTATAATCTATAAATTCACTTTGTATGTTGAATAACCCAAATTTCTTATGCTACATAATCCCCCCTCACTTTTTAATATTTAATCAATTTTCCT
Organism: Indri indri; assembly: GCA_004363605.1. Classification (NCBI taxonomy): domain Eukaryota; kingdom Metazoa; phylum Chordata; class Mammalia; order Primates; family Indriidae; genus Indri; species Indri indri. The sequence continues at coordinate 869 of RJWJ010012616.1, read as the reverse complement.
TTTCTCTAGTCCAATTTCTTCACAACAGTTCTCCATCATAGGATCCAAAGAGAAGCTCTAGTTCCCTAGTCTCTACAGCTTCTTCTAAGTTCCTGCTTCTAAAGACTAAGATCATAATTAGATGTTTTGTAATTTACGTTTATTTGTGATGTTTATTGTCTGTTGGTGATGCTGTTGGTAAGTTCTTATTTGGGATGGGGGTTGTGGTTTTGCATTTTTATTTCTTTTGCATTTTGGTTATTTTGGTTTTTGTTTTGATTTTTGGTGGTGCTCATTTGTTGGCCTTCACCAAAAAATAAAGATTAAGTTTTCAAAAAATCACCTCAAATGTATTTTTCTTTTTTTTTTAATTTTTTTTTTATTGTTTGTTGTTTATAGGGGTACAGATGTTTAGGTTACGTATGTTGCCCTTGCCCCCCCTTCCCCCCAAGTCCCAGTCCATCTCTCGGAGGGTGCGCATTGCACCCTCTGTGTATGTATATATCCGTCCCATCCTCCCCCTCGCCCCTCCCCTTCCCCCTCCCTCCCTACCCGACATCCAATAGATGTTATTCTTATATGTACACTTATGTGTTGTTCAGTTACTACCAATTTGATGGTGAGTACATGTGATGCTTGTTTTCCCATTCTTGGGATACTTCGCTTAGTAGAATGCGTTCCAACCCTATATAGGAGTATACAAGAGGTGCTACATCACCATTGTTTCTTAAAGCTGAATAGTACTCCATGGTATACATATACCACATTTTACTAATCCACTCATGTATTGATGGACACTTGGGCTGTTTCCACACCTTTGCAATTGTGAATTGCGCTGCTATAAACATTCGGGTGCAGGTGTCTTTTTCATAGAGCGATTTTTGTTCTTT
>RJWJ010012615.1:0-41658 GCA_004363605.1 Indri indri | reverse complement strand
TTGACTCCACTGTGCTCTGCTCTAGTAAGAGCCATGACAGCATTTGGAGTCCCCAGATGTCAGCATAGACTTGGACCCTGTATCCAACATTCTTCAAAGGATCTGTGTATCCAGCTTTCTCACTTTAAAGTTACCCAATAATTGACTATAAGTTCTTTTCGGGAAGGACTGAGGAGTTACTATATATTTGCCATGGTGCATTAGTATCCTTCTGCGTGGGGACCCTACCTCTCACTCACTTGTTGGAATCTGGGTCCAAGAACTGGAGCACGTCTGGAAACTTGGGGAGACATCATGACTTTTCATTGGTTCAGCTGACCTCAGCCTTCTGCTCATCCATTCCTGATCTCTTCATTGTATCTATTAAGCAGTACCCCTGTGGGTTGATCTTCTATCTCTCTTTCTGTTAGGAGCACCATGCTCTGTTAGTCATCTCCATAGTCTCTGCGGGTGAGGCTCTCTGGGCAGCTATTCTGACTTTGCTTCCCCTTACTGTGAATATACTCACTTGCTTCTGGAAGTTAAAAGTCACCACCTGGCCTCTGCTATTCAATGATTTTGTTATCCCAATTCTTACACAGCCCAGGTCCATAATAGCATCTAGTACCCTCAGGTAAGTCGTCAGGGAGCTGCTATTACTGAGCTTCTCAGCAATGCTGGCATCCCCATAACCAGAGCTTTCACATTCAGTTTGGTAAATGAAGAACATAACTAGATGGTAGGTTTCCAATTTTATACAGAAAACGCATTCTAACACTCTCACTTCCCTGTTGACCCTTCCTCCACAGTTTATCATGGCAGTTCTAGCATGTGAAGAGAAAGTCACATGGTTCATTAGTGGTACAGCCAAGGCTGCCTTAACAAAAGCCCAGCATCTTTCACCATGCTAAAAATACTTCATAGAATTTTATTTTGTTACAGGTTGATTTTTATGCATGTTTTATTTGTTTGATTGGCTGGTTGGTTTGAATTGAGTGTAGCAGGCTGAGAAGTTTTGGGTTTTAGCTCTATAAATTTTCTAACCAGCTAACTTTTTCAGAGGGTTAGTGATAGTTTGGAATTATTTATAGACTCATAAGAGAAAAGAGAATTTGGTTGCAGAGGGTGTTTTGTGTGCCATGCTGTGATTGAAAAAAAATAAATAAAAATAAACCCCTGTTGTTCATTTGTGTAAGGCTTGAAACGTGCATTGAAGACCATACCCTGATCCACATGGATTTTCATTTTCTCAAAAAACAATAATTACCCTGACTTTGAGGGGATTTGAATGCCATGAGTGGTGAGTGAGTCCACTGGTTCTGGGAAGAACAGTTCATGACTGAATGGCATCCTCTGGGACTCTTCTTCTGATTAAAATTCAAGAAAAGCAATGGCTCGAAGCTCACTTGGAGCCCTAGAAGTTAAAAAGGGAGTCCAGTCACATGTAGGTACAGGTGAGTTGCCCTCATATACACTGTCTCAGGAGGCTCCAACAGCATCCACTTTGAGGCTGTATTTTCATATAAAATGATCCCATGTTACTAAGTGTGTGCACTTGGCCATATATCTGGATGTCTCTGCCTTCACCTGGAAACCGGAAGTGATAATCCCTAACTTGTTAGGGTTATTGCAGGGTTTCTCAGCCTTGCCACTATTGATATTTTGGGCCAGATAATTATTTTTTGTGGGGGATAATCTGCTCATCATAGGACGTGTAGCAGTATCCCTGGCCTCTACTCCTTAGATGCCAATAGCACCCTCCACCCCCCAGTGGAGATAACAAAAATGTGTAGACATTGCCAAATGTCCACTGGGGGACAAGATCATGCCCCCCTTCTTTCTACAACCCCTCACTGAGAAGAACCACTGGTTATTTTAAAGACAACAGCAATAATAGAAAATAATGGTAGGTTTTGCTTATTGTGTGTGTACAGTGTGCCAGGCACCGTTCCAAGGGCTGTACACACACCTTAGCATTCCATCCTCACAAGGGCCGTAGGCTGAGCTTTGATGAGGCAGGTACTCTGGCCATCTTGATTTCACAGAAGTAGACACTGAAGCATAATGAGGTTAACCTTACCAGTGTCAGTGCTGAACTCAGGCCTTCTGTTCTCCCAGAGCCCGAAGCCCATGCTGTGCAAAGTGGGGAGCCCTGAGCAGCAGCTCACCTGGGAGCTGGTAGGAAATGAAGAACCTCAGCCCCACCCTAGATGAACTGAACGAGAACCTGCATTTTAACAAGATCCAAGTGATTCACATGTACATTAAGGTCTTAGAGATGCTGACATGAAGAACATAGCACAGTGTCTAGATTACAGTAGGTGCTTGTATTAGTCAGGGTTCTCTGGAGAAACAGAACCAACAGGGTGTGTATGTGTGTGTGTGTGTGCGTGTGTTTATAGGTGTGTGTGTGTGCATATATGTGTAGAAAGAGAAAGAGATTTTAAGGAATTGGCTCACACAATTATAGAAATTGTGGAGGTGCAAGTCCACAACCTGCAGGATGGACTGGCAGTCTGGAGACCCAGGAAAAAGGTACAATTGAAGTCTAAAATTCTTCTAATAGAGTTTCTTTTTGTTTGTGGGAGGTTAGTCTTTGTTCTAATATTCAGGCCTTCAACAGATTGGATGTGGCCCACATTACAGAGGGATTTTACTCAAAGTCCTCTGATTTAAGTGTTAGTCTCATCCAAAACACATGTCCAGGCTGGGCGTGGTGGCTCACGCCTGTAATCCTAGCACTCTGGGAGTCCGAGGCGGGTGGATTGTTTGAGCTCAGGAGTTCGAAACCAGCCTGAGCAAGAGCGAGACCATGTCTCTACTAAAAATAGAAAGAAATTAATCGGACAACTAAAAATATATAGAAAAAATTAGCTGAGCATGGTGGCACATGCCTGTAGTCCCAGCTACTCAGGAGGCTGAGGCAGAAGGATTGCTTGAGCCCAGGAGTTTGAGGTTGCTGTGAGCTAGGATGATGCCACGGCACTCTAGCCCAGGCAACACAATGAGACTCTGTCTCAAAATAAATAAATAAATAAATAAATAAATAAATAAATAAATAAATAAATAAAACTAGATTTAAAAAAAAAAAAAAAAACACGTCCAAAGAAACATCCAGAATAATGTTTGACCATACATCTGTGTGTCATGGCCACATTGAAACACAAAATGAACCATTGTCACAGTGCTCAACTACTATTCGCTTCTGTTGTCATGGTTGTTAAATGGATGAGGAGGGGAGTAAAGCCTGTTTTTAATTCCACCCCTAAATAGTCAAGTTTCTGTTTAACAGAGTTGTAGAAGAATGATTTTGTTGATTTCAGTGTTCTAAGAGAACAGCTTCTGATGAAATAGGGACTGGATGGTGAAACCTGGGAAAGAAGAACACATCTGAGAGACAGCTCTGTCAAGAGGACTAAATAACAGCTTTGGTCAGACAGATCTGGGTTCTGATTCCAACTCCCAAGTTTCCAACAGGTACTATGGACAATGTGCTCCACCTACGTGAGCATCCATGTCTTCATCTGAGATGGGAAGTAATAACAAACATCTTGTTGGGTTATTGTGAGGACTAAAGAAGACATCATCCTAGCGCACCTAGAATACTGACTGACACATAGGCCCCAGCACTTCTCATGGAAAACTGACTCATGCTTTTTTCCCCTACTTTCCTCCTTCCATTCTTCCTTCTTTCCTTCCTTTCTCCCTCTCTCCCTTCTGCCCATGTTGGAAGAATTAATGGATGTCTTTTTTATTCTCGATACCATTCTAAGGCTGGCAGCACAAAATAAGTGTATAAATAAATAGAAACATCCTAACTTCTCTAGTTCACAGCCAAGTGGGAGAAACAGGCAGGCAAGCAGACAAGGGTGCTTGACAAGGGTCATGTAAAGACCTTGCCAGCGTGACAATGTACACACGATGCAATGATTTCGTAGAGGAAGAAGGCCAAAGACTGACAGGAGGAACCAAGGTGATCTTCTGAGGGCAGTGTTGGAAATGAGGGCTGAAGGATATATCAGGGCTTGCCAGGCAGATGAGGGAAGAGGAGAGCCCTCCAGTGTGTGTGGTCATAAAAGCCATTCCTGGGGAGGGCACAGACCCTGTGGTGTGGGTGAAGTGCAGCGTGTGGGGGAGGGAGGAGGGGCCAAGGTGGGGCATGAGGGTAGAGATGTCAGGATGGGAAGGTCCTTATCTGTCACCTGTAGGAGTCTGGACTTTTACCAATGGACAATGGAGAACCACAAAGCCAGGAAGGAATATGACTAATCCCATCTGTATTTTAGAAAACTTCACTCTGGAGCACAGAGCAGTCTAGGAAAGGCCAGAGTCAAGGAGGGACGTTGAGGCTCTCACAGAGCCCTCTCTCCTCCTCCACCTCTGTTACTCTCTTTCCTTCTTTTTGTCCCAGTTTCTCTCTCTCTCTCTCTCTCTCTCTTTCTCTCTCTCTCTCTCTCTCTCTCTCTCTCTCTCTCTCTTTCTCATTAGGACTTACCTGGAAATTCAGTCTATCTAAATTCTCTCTTATTAAGTATTTCAAGTTCCTCATCCCGGAAGTTGGCAAAACTTAAATGATAGGAGTTTCTGAGGTAGCTCTAAACTTAGTAGAGAAAAAAAATAATGGACTTTGAAAAGGAGAATTACAGGAAGCCATTATTTTCAGTCTTGCCTTCTTATTTACCAAGCATGTGGTATCTTTGATCCAATGGAAAAGAAAAACTAACTTGTGGGTAAAAGTCACATACCGCATTAAAGTTTACTCCAAAGGCCCACAGCAAGACTCCCATTATGCATTTGTAAATGGATGTCAAGTTAATGGAGTAGTAATTAATTAATTACTCTAATAATTCTCAGGGTTGGAAACCACTTAAATCTGAGCCCTGGAGTTTCCCAAGTGGCTCAGAATGTGGAACTATCTGGGCCATGAGACAAAACTGAAAGATGGAGGAAGAAATCACAGAAGGATGTGTCTGCTCCCACCCATTCTGCAGAATCTGCTCTGTGTCTCTCTGGCCTCAAAGAATGAGTTCAGTAGAATCAGTCTGCATAGTTCCCATCCGTCTGGAGGCCAGGTAAAACAGAGAGAGCAGCTTATCACTGGACAGTAGATGGAGCACAGGTGTGAGAGGCAGGTAAACAACCCTGGGGTCAATTCAGCTCTGACACTAAGCAGTAGTGTGACCAAGTCCCTTTACTTCTTTGAACCTGTTTCCTAACCTGTAAAATATGAGAATAAAATCCGTCCCATATCATTGGTTTGAAATGAAAATGAGATGGTATATAGAAAATATTTTGTAAATAGTCAATGGCAAACAGATATTTGTTGAATAAATGAATGAAAGAATAAGTGAATGGACATAAAAGCTATATTATTCCAATGGACAGAAAAGCTATTTTACTCCTCCTAAGACCAGGAAGGAGAGAGAGGGGCCAAGGGCAGAGCATCTGCTTTAGCAAAGGAGTTTAGCCTGTGCTTCACGACGTTGGTCTGAGCAAGGACTTCTTGAGTAATTCCCCCAATCACAGGCAACCAAAACAAAATTGGATGAATGGGATCACATTAAGCTAAAAAGCTTCTGCACAGCAAAGGAAACAATCAACGAAGTGAATAGACAACCCACAGAATGGGAGAAAATATTTGCAAACTACCCATCTGGCAAGGGATTAATAACTAAAATATATAAGGAGCTCCACCAACTCAACAGGAAAAAATCAAATAATTTGATTAAAAAATGGGAAAAGGATATGAATAGACATTTCTCAAAAGACATACAAATGGCCAATAGGTATATGAAAAAGTGTTCAACATCATTACTCATTAGAGAAATGCAAATCAAAATGAAAATGAGATAGCAAATCACCCCAGTTAAAATGGCTTTTATCAAAAAGACAGGCAAATAGCAAATGCTGGTGAGGATGTGGAGAAAGGGGAAGCCTTGTACACTGTTGGTGGGAATGTAAATTATTAATAGTACAGTCACTATGGAAAACAGTATGGAGGTTTCTCGAAAAACCAAAATAGAACTACTGCATGACACAGCAATCTCACTGCTGGGTATATGTCCAAAGGAGGAGAATTCAGTTTTTCAAGAAGATATCTACACTGCCATGTTTATTGCAGCACTATTCAGAATAGCCAAGATATGGAATCAACCTAAGTGTCTTTCAACAAATGAATGGATAAAGAAATTGTGGTACATATACACAATGGAATATCGTATGGCCACAAAACAGAATGAAATCTTGCCATTTGCGGCAACATGGATGGAACTAGAGAACATTATGTTAAGTGAAATAAGCCAAGCACAGAAAGACAAATCTCACATGTTCTCACTCATATGTGGGAGCTAAATATTAAAAACAATTGATCTCATGGAGACAAAAAATAGAATAACAGTTACCAGAGGCTAGAAAGGGTAGGAGGGAGTGGGGGATAAAGTGGGGATGGTTAATGGATACAAAAATATAGTTAGATAATTATTAATAGATAGAATGGACAATATTTGATAGCACAAAAAGTGACTATAAACAACAATAAGTTAGCGTACACTTTAAAATTACTTTAGTTATTGGAATTGGAATGTTCCTAACCAAGAAATGCCTGAGGCGATGGGTACCCCAATTACCCTGATTTGATTAATTCACATTGTTTGTCTGTATCAAAACATCACCATGTACCCTATAAAGATAAACAACTATTATGTACCCATAATAATTTATACACACACACACACACACACACACACACACACACACACACACACATATGAAGGAGTTTAGCCTGACAAGACCAAGGGCCCAAGATGTGGGTGGGTCACTCTGGGACACACCCATGGCTGCAGTCTGCCCCCAGCCACAAGGCCAAGCTCACAAGGCATCAGCCCTTCAGGCTCTTAGAACTAGGTAGCTCACCCATTACTAAGCTGGGGCCTTTCATTTACTCAACTTAGAATGACACTTGGGAGCACAACTTGGAAACATTCCCTTCACGTGAGAAGTGAGGCTACTTCACAAGAAAAAAAAAAAAAAAAGGATGCCTCTGAAGAGATCACAAAGAAAGTTCTGGATAAGACTGCCCATCCCCTATCTTACATTAATACTGTCAGATTCCCCCCAAAAACTATTCTAAATTTCAACTACCTCCCTCCCTTCCCACCCCTGACCAGTTGATCCCTTGTTTTGCACTCTGAACAAATGGCTTTTTCTTACTTCCTGAGAAGTTAGAGGCTACCCACATCCTGTTCCCTCAGTTTCCCTCATCCCCATCCTCAAGCTACATCACACCCATGCCTAACCTCTCCTCCACCACTTATGTCTGAGGGGACGGTGAATAGAGGGCAGGATTACAGAGACATGTGGACACCAGATAAAATTCCTTTCTCATCACTCACTGCCCATGTAAAATTGAGCCTCAGCATTTTCATCCATAAAATGGGGAGATTAAATAACTAACCCCACTTTTCTCAAATGACGTAACATGTGAGCTCACTGGACTGCAGTTATTGCTATAAACAGCCATTCAGCAACTATGCTTCCATACACACACACACACACACACACACACACACACACACACACACACACACAATCTATGTGTCGTTCCTCTATGTTTGATTTGCCCCCATCCTCCAAAATTACTTTTGTTAGGCCTTGTTCTAAGCAAGGTCACTAGTTTTGTTTTGTTTTGTTTTGTTTTGGGGGAAGAACAAAATCTAGGTATTTTATTCATATCTTAATTAATAATGATTAATAAGTTATTGACTTTTTAACATGTGCTTGGCACTGTAATAAGTGTTTACACATGTTACACACAAGGGGGTTCCTTACACAACCCTATATGGTAGGAATTTTTGTTATTTGCTTTTTACAGATAAGTACACAAGCTCAGTGGTATTAAATGAATTTCCCAGCTTCACATCATTCTAGACTGGAATTTGAGACAATGCAGCTGGAGTCTAGAACCTCTGCACTTAATTCCCACCTATAGTGCCTTTCCGTTATAAAATGTATCTACTTCCCACCTTCCACTCCCAATTTCATTAACCGTCCTCTCCTTATCTATTTATTTTGCCATCTCAGACTCATACACATTGCAAAGATTGCCACATATGTCATCCATCAATTGATCGATTCCACAAATATTCATTAAGCCCTGCTACGTTCCATCTCTGGAATAAAACAAAGCAAGCAAACAAACAAAGGAGCAACAAAAACAACAAAATAAAACTGACTGCATTTCAAACCTGGGCTGGAGCAAATCTGCTATATAATTTATGTCTTTTTGGTGTAGCAGCCATGTGAATCATCCAGTGTATCAGATGAGAAACTTACTGTAGTTTCTGAATCATTCAATTGATAAAAGAATATAAATGTATTTTATTTCTGGAACCTGTAATATCTTTTTTTAAGTGAAATCATCTTCCGGAGCAACTGCTATGACCTGTCTGCTGGATCCTCCTCTTCCTCACACCAGTCTTTCTTCTGGGATATAGGGGTAATGGCTTTGGCCTTGGCCTGACCGCAAGACTTGCTTTTCTGTATTAAGCCAGAGAAGATGAGTGGATATTTATGGCGTCATGGAGAATGGAGAGACCACAGTGAAGCCATGCTCTCTAGAATCCAGGGTGAGATGTAGCCGTGCTAAAGGAGCACTGGAAAGAGAAGGCCGAGACCTCCTTTCATTCCAGCTCTACCACTCACTGCTTGACCAGGTACGAGACACTCACCTAGAATTGGCCTCACTTTTCTTGTTTTAAGAGGAGAGCATGGATTAGATTTGGTTGTGACATTATGATGCTCTGAAATATAGATTAGACCCAGAGTTTAAGGGAGAAAGACTCCAGAGAATGCTGAAAATTATTCTAAACTCTTTCCTTTAACAAAGAACCAAAAGTTCAAAAGAAAGAAATTGCATGATTCTTCAACTGGATAACCAGGTCTGCAGCCCACACTCACCTCTGGGACATTTTTGAATTGCAGTTCAACTGACAGCCTCTGCTAAGCCAGGATTAGAGAGGTGACAGAGAGATGTCACCCTGCTTCAGAGAAGGAGGCAAGTTGGATGGGGATCAGACAGTATTTTTATCTTCACAAAAGTGGTGTCTCACCTTGTCTGTGAGTGCGTCTGGCCTACATCTCAGTTCCTGGAAAGTCCAAATTCAAAACGACACCCTTAGTAGGAACTTTTTTCTTCTTAAAATAATTCTTGCTTGAATAGGCTATTTTTTAAATTTACTATCAGGAGAGTAAATGATAAGACATTCTCATGCCAATTAACATCCTTTTGACAACATTTATCTAAAAACTAGAGATTATTTGTTATTCCATCCAAAGAGGAGAAAACAATATTTACACAGTTATTATTAAACATGAGAGCTCTTAGTAACTCCACCTACCATAAAGCCTTTTGAGAAATGGAAGTAGGTAATTATCTTATTCACACTTATTTAGCGAGAATTTTGCAGCAGCACTCGGAATTCAGGGAAGAGGAAATACTCGCGGGTGATGGGCTCTAGCAGCACGGCCTAGGCTTCGTTCCAGGGAACATTGCTGATACTTTATTGTGAAAAACATCTCTGGTCTCCTAGACACATTTTTAAGTGGAGAAAGAAGGTTGAAGAAGAGGATGGGTGTGAAAAAGAAATCCAACCGATAATTATTTTTTTCCATTCTCTCAAAGCTCAAGCACCTTGGTGAATGGGACGGGTATTTGTACCTGGAGAGGCTACTTCAAGACATTGAGAAGACTTTCTCCTACTTACACAAAGTGGGATGTGGGGAAGTTAAGCGAGGCATATAAGAGGAATTCGCTTCAGTCTCTCTCCAATCTATTACATTCTGCAAAGATGATAATAGTAATATTTGTTACTTGCAAGGGTATTTTAGTGAGGATTAATCTCCCCTGAGATGTAAAAGACATTTGAAGACCAGGGAGGCATCCTGGTGCACCGGAATTGTCCCTGAGGACAGAGCGTGTTTCAGCCTATGTTCAGTCTTTGCCTAAACCTCCAAACTACCTAGATCTTATCTTCCTCACCTGACTGGCGCCTCCCACCCCTCTGCCTCAGTCTCACTCTTACATATGGAGCTTCCAGGTAAAGGTTCATTGCAGGTAAAAATTTCCACAGCTAAAAGCATTTACAAATTTAAAAAAAAATAGGTATTATTTAAGGATACTTGAGGCACTTCTATTGTAGCTTAGAAATCTTTACCATTTATGAAGTCTCTGTAGGGAGTGATTTTATCAGACACATATTCCCCTTGCCAGCTGGGCTACCTGTCCTCTGCAAGGCCCCCTTATTGACTCATCTGAATTCTTAAAACGGAATTAAGGTCATCAGAATTTGACAAATGGTTTTCTGTGTTCCATAGCATTTCCTTTTGCTCATGGCTTGGTTTATAAAACACTTTTGTACCATAACGTCTCTACGGCACTAAAATAGCTGATGAAGATCCAAAATATCCCAGGAGCACTGTTACATTGCTTATTGCTTTTTGCCAAGTCCAGAATATGACAGTCCTTATCATCATCCCATTCTCTTGACAAGAACACTGAGATCTGGGCCCAAGGTGACTTGCACAGGGCCACCTGGAGAGTAAGCAGCAGTGTTAGGATTTGAGCCCAGGGTGTTCTGGTCTAAATCCAGGGCTACTCCATAATAGCACACTTGCATTTCACTGCACTCTGCTTAGGCTGAGAGCTCAAAGCTGCAGACAGCTCCCCTGAGGTCTGTTCACTGCCCTGGAATCCACCCAGCTCAGCCTGTGACCAGAGCCAGTGGTGCTCCCAGAGCCACAGCCTCCAAAAAGCCACTAGCGTCTGCAGTGCACAGAGGTGGGGAAAAACTGGGCCCTCTCTACACAAGCCATGGGTTCGAAGTACTACAAGAGACTTAAAGCTAGCTGAGGGGGGGGGGAAAGAAATCTTTAAATTTTAAATGAAAACAACTTCATTTTAATAATCACAGAAACTCAATAGCTCTCAGATTGAGCTTAAACTAGAGAACAGATTTAAATATAAATCCCAAGTTACTGATCAAAATGACAACAGCCATCATAAAAGCTATCATTTATCGAGCACCTACTTAGATCCAGGTACTTTACGTGGGTCATATCATTTAAGTCTCATAGCAAAGGTTTCTGCAGCTGGGACCTGTGAGGTGGACATCGTAAGACCCATTTATGAAATGAGGAAACTGAGGAGCAAAGCTTAGTAACTGGCCAAAAGTCCACAGTTAGTAAGCAAAGTTCTCATTATCTTTCCCTGCCTGAAGCCCGCTGTCATGCAGTTATTCTGTTCCAAATTCTTTCTGATAAATGAGAATGGGGATCCAAACCTGCCTTTTACCTGTGATATTACAGCTTAGGCTTTTAGCTTTTTCTCTTCTGGGAGCAAATATGATGAAATTTCATTGTGGTGATGATTGAACCAAAAAGACATTATCCTTCTGCATTTTGTGCTTCATGTTGGAATGACATGAAGAAAAAAGTAGCCAAAAATCCACTGGCATCCACAGTGCTCGGAGGACATTTGTCAATGTCGAGAAACATTTCTGATTGTGACAACTGTAGGGGGGTTTCTAATGGCATCTAGGAGCTGCTAAACATCCTGCAATGCACAGGACAGTGCCCCACAACAAAAAGTTTCCCAGCCAAAATGTCACTGAGGTTGAGAAACCCTCCCCAGACTAATGCCAGGCACCAGGGAGGAAGTAAGCAAGCACCCTACTTAAATAGCACCTCTTGGTCGCTATTGCGTTCCCATACTTACTGACATTATCTTTTGTATGTTTTTGTTCACTCGAGTATCATCTGCTTCTCTGACTGAGATTTAAGATCCACGGGGATCAGGGGTAGGCCTCCTGGCCAAGATTCTGTCTACAGCACGCAACAGGCCACAGCAAGTGGAGTAGAAACTGAATAAATATTTGTTGGCAGTGAATAAATGAGTGAACAAACATGGCGTGGAGCTCTCTCTTGCCTACAAAGTGTGCTTTGAGAGCCTGCCCTGTCTACAGGCCATTAAGCACCACACATTCAGTCTGGAATTCTTTATGCTCTAAAATTTGTTGGGTAATTTCACAGATCTAAATAGTTTGATTGAGCCTCAATGCTACTCCATGGTTTTCCTAACTAACCACTTAACGTCTTCCTAGGATTTCCATCATTCATGATTCAGGACTGAATACCAATAGCCACAGGTGCTTCTCACCAAGTCAAGCAGCTTGAAGAATTGACGTTCCCCTGAGAATCAGGCACAAAAGTTAAATACCTGAGATTCAAGGCGTCTAGCCTCAAATAAAAGGAGGAGGATGGAAAAGGGTGGCAGTCCTTCTGTCAGAACTGTCGAGCTGGGGAGGGATCCAGGGAAAGTGTGAGTCTAAGGTGGTAAGAGCCACGCTCTGGGGTTTGTCTTGGAAGTAAGTCTGGGTGCCCAACATGAGTCTGAAAAGGGGAATGTGTGAACTGGATGGGCCAATGAAGGGAGGCAGGCGCCAGGGAGAAACTGAGGTCGGGAGCAACATAGGCCCAGGGATGGATTTAAAATCGGGGTCTGAGTGCCTGAAATGCATCAAACATGATGGAGAACCAGGGCCTCATGGACTGGGTAGGAAAGAACAGGTTCCCAGACATAGAGCCAAATGGGTGGCAGAATGTGAGTGGGAAAAGAAGATTGAAACAGAGTTGACGTGTAGTGTGGCGTGGAGTACACTAGGTCCCTACACAATCTCACAGAGCACAGTTACACTCATTTTTCTGTAAAGGAATAAATATTGTGCAGCTTTAGAGGTTAGCTGGCTTTCTTCTGGTCTCCAGTGCTGTGAGCCCCACGAGGACAGGGACCAGGCCAGCTCTGTCCAGTACCACATTCACAGTGCATAGGACATGGTGGCCACACATGCCGGGGGCATGGAAAGTTTTTGTTGGGTGAATGGCAGGAAGGTAGCATTTAAAATCCCATCAGGGGAGTATAGCTCTTCCCTGCACCAGATTCCTTTCCTAGCCAAAATCAAGTCACAATAAGAGAGAACTTAGCAGGAGCAAAGATGTTTAGGCACCAAATCCTGTCCGAAACAGACTTGTTACTTTCATTTGTCTCCAAACCTGAAAGGCCCAGCACTTGGCTTTTGCCACCTCCCAAAAGATCCAGTGATTTCACCATTTCTCCCAGTATTTTTAAAAAGATTTGTTTGGGGAAGTAGATTGGTTTTTAGCCAACTTAATAAAAGCCTGAAAGGGGAACGTTAGTTTCAAGCTGCTCATATATTGCAGGTTGCCCTGTGCCATTTCCAAACTGCATAAACTTATTTTAGAAGCAAATTATAAATTATACTTATTCCATGACAGCTTTTTAGGAGATCAAACAAGGGCCCCGTAATATCTGGAGGCCAGTTGTTACAATGATTTCATAGTTATAAACCTGAACTTTGTTTTTTCAAAATAATTTAATTCAAAATGCATTTATTGAACAGCCCCCTTCTGGTTAGGGCCAAAAGCAGTGAGACACGTGGATGTGAGTGAAATGATCCACTCCCTGTGTATTTGCTTAGAGCACTCCCTCAAGAGGGACAGAATCCCTAACAAATCATAAGGGTGTCCACAAAACCTGGAGTATGCACAGACCATTGGCAGGTGGAGCTACAGCAACCGCAATAGCCTATGTACTGTTGGTGTTTCCTACAAAGCCCTTACAGGTATTTCTGGAAAATTCCAGGCTGCACCCCTTGTGCTGTTTAGCAATTATAATCTAGCTAGCCATTGCTATTCTCTTGTTGAGTGTTGACACTGATGTCCCAAGCTGTACAGGAGTTTCTGGCATAGTGAGGGGACTTGCATTCTCTCTTTTATCTGTGTTCCCTTTTTTAAGTGAGAGCCTGAAACAGAGCGGCTTCTGTGCTCCCCACCCCACACACCTGACAAAGTTTTTAGTGACACATCTTTTTTTTATTATTTTGTTTATTATAGTTTAAGAAAGTAGTTAAGAGTATAAATGTTTGGAGTCAAACTTCCAAGGACCATATCTTGGCTCTACCTCTTACTAGTTGTATAACTTGTAAAATTACTTTATCTGTACAATAGGGGTAATAGTAATACCAATAGCATAGTGTCGTGGGGAAGATTAAATGAATGAACGTGTGTAAAATGCTCAGAGTAGTACCCACCACATAGTAAGCACTATATTAGTATTACCTATTATTAACATTATTATTAGTCAATGGTTAGTGATAATTATAAATGATAATAGCTAAATTAGTAGAGTACTTACCGTGTGTCAGCTAGTATGTAAGCATTTTCTTTTAATCATCTCAGTAGCCCTTGCGGCAGGAGTTATCGTTATACCACTTTTATAGCTGAGGAAATTAGGCTTAAAGAGGGAAATAACTGTGGGCACATATCAGCAGCACATGGATTCCACTCCTGGCTGGCAGGCTAGAATGATATGCACCAGAATCTGGGCACCTCAGTGGGGCTGGATGGGGTGGTAGGAAATGTCAGCCACTTGCTGCATCCATAGCCCCTACCTCCCTCCAAAGATTGTAGTCTTGCTCCTGAGTTAAGTTTATTGCACCCTGAGTCAAGCTCACTGTGCCTGAAGAACATTTATTCATCAGTTTGGGGGTCATCTAGGGAGCCTGTTCATCCAGGAAGCATCTCCTGGCCTGCCTGGGCCTGGCTGAGCTGGGCCTCCACAGCACAGTTCTCTCTGTCTCCGCACTCGTCCCAGGCTTCCTCCTGGTCCCATTGTTTGTCTTTCTTCCTCCCTAAATTCTGACACGCCACCAGACTGGAACCACCTCTCATTCATGCTTGTGTTTCTAGCACTGAGCTCAGAGTCAGGCATGGAGAAGTGGTACAGTAAAGTTTATTATATAAATGAATGACTTATTTAATCTTTATAGCAACCCCAGGAGGTAGGTTTTATTTCCTTCTCTCTACATATGAAGAACAGAATTCCAGGTAGAGTGAAAAACTCAGCTAACCTTGCACAGTTAGTGGTCCCATTCAGAAGCTAAGACCATCTCTGAACAGCATTAAATGTATTTTTGGCCTAGGGTGAAAAGGTAATAATATACAGGGTATGTTAAATACACATCTAGAAGGCTCCCACTGCTGTGGCCCTGTCTTCCTCCATGATTGGATTGTATGGTAAGTTCTCTGAATTCTGAACACTCGGAGAACACTAAGAAGCAGTATGAGGTCAGAGACCACGCAGACAGACAGTAAAATGGGGTCAAGTAAATTCAGAAAGTGTTTGCAATAATTTAGAATATAAATCTGTTTTCAAATTCAGCCACCACAAAGTATCCACTATAAATCTGAAGTCCTCTCGCCTCCAGGGAGTTGTGCAGCTTAAAAAAATAATTATAACTTAGAGAATTAAGCTTCAAACAGCTGACAAGGGGGTCATGTTTGCCCACCAGAAAGCAACGAGAGGCTGGAAGAGCCAAAACCTCAGTCTTACAGAGCTCTGTGGTCCTATCCAGGGAAACAAAATGCCAAGAACATATTGTGAATACAGGTGTGTGTTCATCAATAAAAGACAAGGTTAAGTGCCCAGAACTAAGCAGAGACTAGAGTGGGACCAGTGAAAGGAGGTCCTGAGTGTTCACAGGTGATGCGGGAAGAGTCCCCCAGCTCACCCACCTTTATGGAACCTCCGTGTGCCTTTTGCAGGTGTGTAATAAACAAGACATTTTGGGGGTACCTCAAGGTATAAGCTGTAGCACACAGGACAAGCAGAACATGAATTAAGAACCTCCAAATGTTATTTTGTTTCATCCTTACCACACCAAGGTACATTATTATTTCCATTTTACAGGTAAGGCAGCTGAGTCTCAGAAAAGTCACCAGCTTGTACACAATGAAGCAAGAATTTGGTCCAACCTATTCCCTAGCTACAGCTCATAGCCCTAAAACAACAAATAAATAAACTAATATTACATGAAACTCAAGAGTCCTCACTTTAGGAGTGCTAAACCCCTAAAGAAGCCCAAAGATTTTTAAATGCAGAGATACTTCCCAAGGCGAGCTCTTTCGGCGGCAGTGGGACCTGGTATGCACTGTCAGGCTAGAATTCACTTCTGTCTCTGTCTCTGTCTCTGTCTCTGTCTCTCCCTCCTCCTCTTCCCCCCTCCTCCCCCTAAGGAACACTCTTTTCAGGATGCCAAAGATAGCTTCTCGCTTTCTATAACTAGAAAAGAAATTTGAGTGAGTGAAGCTTGTTAAATGCAAGACTATTAAGCGCAAGCTTTTTAAAACGAGGTATTGATGTTATGTTAATATGTTGTTTCTCATAATAGCTTCATGATGGCATTAATTCAAGTTCCCTTCCTGTCGAGGACTAAGTTTATCAATCAACCAAAAAGCAGTCATTTCTAAAGTTTGTCAATTTAGTTAAGCAGAATGTGGTGTTTAGAGTCAAGGTTGTTTGGAAAGAGAGGCCTCCTGGGTGTTTAGAAAGATAGGTAGTCAGAAGACCTGGGTCTGAGTCCTAAGTCCTCTCTTGAAGAATTCAAACATAAAATTGGGAACACATAACATAAATGATATAAAAAGTACTTTGTGAACTAGAAAGCGAAGGGGACTTATGGAGTTACAGTCCGTGTGTTACAGCCACTGACAAAATAAACGTTACTGTATCAATCAGCTGGCCTCCCATTGATGAAAGACAGCTTTTCATAAAAAACATTAAGGTCCTTGTTTTTGCAGCTGATATGGTTTGTTTCATTTACATTTTTGAAAGTCAAACCACCTCCACTCCCTCCCCAGCATTCAGTCATTCCTTTGTTCCTTCAAACCCAGATCCACCTCGCACAATGCAGAGTGGTATTATCCCAAGGTTAATGATACAGCTAGGCTAAGCCTGCCTCAGAGGATAGAAAGGAATTGTTAATCATGTGTCCAAATTTGCATTATTGTGGGGGTGTCCTTGTTCTCCTGGTCTGCCCCTGTGTCAGGAGGCCCTGGGTCTGGGGGGTGGTTAGACTGAGGAGGGGAGCAATTCCGGAAGGAAGCAGGGTGGGGCTGGAGTGCACCAGACACCAGACAAAGTTATCGCCTGTGAATAGTGGCTCACAGCCTGGAGGGGACAGTAAACTCGGCAAAAACAGAGTAAGTGGCTCCAAAAGTAAAATAAAATCAGTCCTGCACTAGTCCAGGCAATCTGCTTTTCTTCCTAGAATTGGTATGACAGCCCATTCCCAGCCTCCTTACTTCCTAACAGTCCCATCCCTTCCAATCCATATCCCGCCTTGGCCACCAGGTTGGATCACTTTATTATCTCAGCGACATTCCCAGCAGGAAATGAGTGGCATGTTAAAATTATATAATTCAAGTTGGGTTTAATAAGGAGACTATTTAAAATTATGTGGACAGGAGGACTGGGCAGCAACCTGGGCTAATGACAGCCAAGATGTTACTATTTTTAATCCTGGAGTAAGGGGGAACTTGGAAGGAGAAAGTAGTATATAGAGCTGGCTTTCCTAGAGGCTCCTTGACGTTGGCCGATGGATACAGCCCGTCTAAGTGACCCTTCAGGAAGGGAAGCCTGGGAATAAGTAACACAAATTCTCTCCTTTTCCTCTCTTCCATCTCCTGCTGGGGCATCCATGGGCCAAACCAACCAGAAACTAGAGCACAAGGGAGACTGCAGATATAGTCTATAAAGGTCAGTCACCTGGGAGGAACAGAGAGCAGAGAGGAAAGGAGTAGAGAGTGGACCTACAAGGACAAGCAAGAGATGCCCAGCACTGACCCTCTATGTTGGGAACACAGAGGAATGAAATCGTTTCCACTCTAGAGGGAGCTACAGCCAACAAAGAGGTTGAAGAAAAGCAAGTTATAAAAGAGTTGCCAGCCCTAGGAATGCTATAAGGAATTTATTTCCATTTATCTGTTCCCTTATCAGACCTTTCTGGAGGGCCTTGTCTTTGACAGGCAGACTTGGGCCCTGAAGACCCTGGACAGTAAGGGTATATAATAAGACACAATCCTTACCATCTATGAATTCATTATCCGTCTGCAGCAAAAGACGTGTAAGTAGTGATCTATAATGCACAAAGTCCCCAGGTCTTCCTTTCTACTGAGCTTCTCTCCAAGTATCCAAATGCCCAGCTCATAAAGCACAATTAGATCTGTCCATCTTTGCATGTATTTGGATGGTAACTGGTTTGGACAGCAGCCTATGTTCATTAGGCTTAGAAGCTTTCCATGTCAGTTAATTTGATTAATATCAGAGAAAACTCAATTAGACATGTCAACTTTTTGCATACGACATTTAATATCTATTAAAATGATGTCACCTCCATCAGCCAGGGACCTTATTTTCAGTTTCTTCACACTGTCAGCTTGAGAATGCTAAACACCCAAACAAGGGGAATGGAAAATGTATTCATATCATTTTCTCTACACATCCTCAAAGCCAAGCTAATGTAATGACTTGAAAATAGTTTTCATGTTAATTTGTCCCTTACTCCCATTTTCCTGGAGAACCGTACTTGAAAGAAGAATATACAAGACTGAAGGTTAATTGTCCAAATAGTACTAAAGGGAGAAACAGGGAAAGAAAATCTTCGTAGGTAAGGAGAATAATTAAGTTAGTGAGCTTGTTTGGGGGTTATTTATATACCTGGCTGTCACTTCCAAACAACTATACCATTTCCAGAGTAAAATGAGGCTGTGAACTCCACAAGAAAATATTATTGCAGAACTTAATAAAATAAAACAGAATGTAAAACTCTATTTACTAGTGGAATCTCTTTATATTAGGAGCTTTAAAGCACTAGATGAAATTACTACAGGATATGTAACACACAGGGAAATGTAACTGCAGCATTTCAAAGCAGAAAAAAAGTTTAAAAATCTCTATAGTCTGTGTTTACTTTCCTATTCTACAGTGACCTCTAATTCTTGTGCCTGCTCCACAATTTATATTCTATCTACTGGAAAACCCAAATAATTGGCTTTTAAAAAAGGAGTATATATCAGATTTATTTGGAAGATCTTTTTCAAAATACACAGACTCAGATCCTGATGCACTAAATTGGGGTGAGGCCTTGGAGTCTCTATTTTGAAAAATATATGAAGGTAATTTTAATTGGCATTCCAAGATAAGAAAGAATGCACTATAATGTCCCCAAATATTCCATGCTATTTTATAGTTCTGGGCATATTTTTCAGGCTCTTTGTGATTATGTTTCTATTACACGTTTGCCTGGCAATGTCTAACATTTTTCTGAAGTCTAACAACTTCTCTGAAGACTTTTCCATCACCAAAAGACAATTTACTACCCATCCTCTGTATTTTTATATACTTTTATTATTTCCAATACCACACTATCTTGTAATGCAAGTGGCACTTTTCTTTCTACCAACCAGTCTAAGAGTTCCTTGAAGGCAGAAAATAAGTCCCGTCTTCGTATTCCAAGAGACAGTGGCTAGCTCATAGTACATGCTCAAGAAATGCTTGTTGAATAGAGTTGAATTGAATGAATAGTGAATATATTTAGGTCATCTTTCCTTCCTTGGCTTTGTTACTCATAATTAATCTCCATTCAGGGATTACTTATATAACACTTATAAATGTAGTGGCCCCATGTGGTTCAGGGTAATTGTGGCAAAGTGTTACTAAAAGGAAAAGAAAACAAGAAGTCCACCCACCAAAAGGAAAACTCATTCTAATTTTACCAGAATCTACAAGAGACAGTAAATAATACAATTGAACCAATGACAAGACTTGCAGATTTTTTTCTTCTTTCTGACTATCTCATGCCTGGCACCACCCAAGCCTTTTTTTCCTTCCCATTCTTCACTTTCCCTAGCGTCCTGACCACGTGGGGTCATCTCTTTTCCTCTTCCTCCTCCTTTCTTGCCACCACTGGTTCTCTCTCTTTTCCTTCCCTCCCCTCAAATTTAAGAAGCCAAGAGTCACGGCTGCCCTCACCATTGCCTTCCCAAGGATTAGCCCAATATCTTTGCAGTCCCCATTCTCTAACTTGCCCTGTGACTTGGGAAAAATTAAAAATTTCTCCCTTGGCCTGTTTCCTCACTAAAAGATAGTATTCTGAGACTTTGCATTTTTGAGGCTTGTTTCTAATTTTAATTATTTTTAAATTTCAAAGTAGGCTTATAAAAATTTGTGATACATTTTAAATATTTAAATTTTATGAATGAACCCATTTAAGATACAAATATACATGAATTCCAAGGAAAATTACAGGATTTATAAAAATCCTCATTCATGGTATACCACAGGCAGTGTTTTCTGGTACTGGCACACAAGTTGAACGTGATTTTCCTTCAATAAATCCAGTGTATGCCTGTGTCTGGAAGTCTAAGCTCATCTAGAGAGAATATCAAAAAGACTTCATTTGGGGATCATTTGTGAAAAAAACAGCTTACACCAATTTTTCCTCATGATCCTAACTCACTGCTGCTAATAAAGATCAGAGAGAAAAATATACGTGGAAATATTTTGTGTCAAATCTGCATTCAAATAGTAGCCCTTCGACTTCTTAGTCTTGTGTTCTTAGGTGAGCATCGAGCTTTCACTTCCAAAGAGGGCTCTGTTACCTTTGAAAAGATAGAGTTATGTTTTCCTTCCCTGAAGGATTACTGCTTCCCAAGAAGAAAGTCTGGATGGAATGCTGACAGGGGTGCCTGACCACAACAAGAAAGTAAATACCAGAAGGTCAGGTGAGAGGGCTCTGCAGTCAGATGACTTATTTCCAGTGACAGATGAGTTACTCACTGGCCATATGACTTCAGACAAGTTACTTAGCCTCTCTGAAACTCATTTTTCTCATCTGTTAAGTGAGCATTGTAAAGGAGTGTATTTCACAGGGCCGTTATGAGGAATAAATGGAAGATAATGCAGGAGCATATTAACTCAGTACCTTCCTAGATTACATACTAAGTGTGTGTGTCTGCCTTTGCTTGGAGACCTGGCACATGTAGAAGGGATGAAAGAATGATAAAAGAGAAGGTTGGAGGAAAGGGTTTGGCTATGACAACTAACTTGGAGATTAGCCAGGCAAGACTCCAATGTCAGTATGTGAGTTATACCATGAGATGTTTGGGAAGGACAATAATGACTTCACCACTGTCTATTTATTTTATTAAAATGAGCCATGCACTTGAAATAGTGCCTGGCACACAGTAGGTGTTCAATGAATACTTGTTAAATTTCCCAGGCTAACTAGCATGCCATTTTTGCATATAGTAGGTCTTCAATGAATGTTTGCTGAATCAAAGAATAATAATAATAACTGTAGCTAACATTTATCCAGCCTTTATTATGTGTAGTTTACTCTTCTAAGCTCTTCGTATGTATAATCTTATTTAGTTTTCACATTCACTCTGTGAGGTGGGCAGTTTTATTGCTCCCATTTTGCAGATAAAAGAAATGAGATAAAAGTAAGTCACTTACGTATTTACACAGCTAAAAACTGGTGAGGTCAGGATTTTACCCCAGCCCCATTGTGAACTAGGAGACATAGGCTTTAGAAATTCTGTCCATTCTCTTTCTTCTAGTTCAAAGCTTAAGAATATCCATTGAAAAAAAATGCACTGATTTTGGAATAGGTTTGCACATCTACTGTTAACAATCATAATACTTACTCTCCCTATCAAAAAGAATTATTTTGAACATCAATTAAGCTAATGTGAAGTAGCATAAAGTATATTACATTTCACATTCCTTATACTGTAGTGTAACTGAAAGAATATTGAGTTAGGAGTTCATAGACCTACATTCAAATGTTGGCCCCTTTTTATTAGTTTTATGGCCTTGGGTAAGTCATTCCGCCTTGCCTTTCTCATCTGGAAAGTAAGAAAAATTACACTGACTTTTGGGGTTTTGATAATCACAAATGAGTTTAAAGTATCTAATAAGCCAAAAGAAATTGCAAAGCACATGTAGATGGGCAAAGACTAAATGCCACCCATCTCTTTTCACGTACAGTGGTTTGCATGGTCAGTGCCAACAATTAATAAGTGAATGCTTTAGTTTATTTAAATGTAATAGGGCTGTGATTAATGTTTCTTAAGTACCTACTATGTGCATGTCTCATATAGAAAAATTCAATAAATTTAGCTTCCTTACCCCCTGCACTCCTCACTCCTTTTTTTAAAACTGCTTTATTGATATACGATTGATATATAGAAACTTGTACATATTTAATTTATATATCTGGAAGAGTTTGAGGATAAGTAACATCTGTGAAACCATCACCACCGTCAAGGCCATAATCAAATCCATCACCTCCCAAGGTTTCCTCCCACCTGTTTTATTATTATTATTGTTTTGTTGTTGTTTGTTTTTGTGGTAAAAACACAACATAAGATCCACACTCTTAGCATATTTTAAGTATGCAATCAAATATTGTTAGCTATAGGCACTGTGTTGTGTAGTAGACTTTCAGAACTTATTTATCTTGCATAAATGAAACTTCATACTTTTTAACAATCACTTCCCCCCTTTCCCTTCTCCACAGCCACTGGCAACCACCATTCTACTCTCCCCCTCTATGAGTTTGACTATTTTAGATTCCACATATAAATGAGATCATATAATATTTGTCTTTCTGTCTGGCATATTTTACTTAACATAATGCCCTCCAGGTTCACCTATGTTGCAGCAAATGGCAGGATTTTTTTCTGTTTAAGGCTGAGCAATATGTCATTGTGTACGTATATACTACTTCTTTATCCATTCAGCTACGGATAGACATTAGGCTATTTCTGTGTCTCGGCTATTGTGAATAATGCTGCAATGAACATGGGAACACAGATATCTCTTCAAGATCCCAATTTTAATTCCTTCGTACATATATCCAGAGGTGAGGTGGGTGGATCATATAGTAGTTCTATGTTTTAATTTTTGAGAAACCTCCATACTGTTTCTCATAATGACTGTACCAATTTACATTCCTAACAATGGTATACAAGGGTTCTCTTTTCTTCACATCTTTACCAATACTTGTTTTATTTTTTTTTTTAATAACAGCCATCCTAACAGGCATGAGGTGATATCTCATTATGGTTTTGATTTGTATTTCCCTAATGATTAGTGATGTTGAGCATTTCTCTTTTTTTTCTATATATTTTTAGTTGTCCGATTAATTTCTTTCTAATTTTTAGTAGAGATGGGGTCTCACTCTTGCTCAGGCTGGTCTCGAACTCCTGAGCTGAAACAATCCACCCGCCTCGGCCTCCCAGAGTGCTAGGATTACAGGCGTGAGCCACCGTGCCTGGCCGTGCATTTCTTTATGTACTTGTTGGCCATTCATTGTCTTCTTTTGAGAAATGTCTATTCAGAGCCTTTGTCTATTTTTACATTGGATTATTTGTTTTACTGGTATTCCGTTATATGAGTTCCTTATATATTTTGGATTTTAAATCACTGATGAAATAAATTGAAGTAGACACAAATAAATGGAAAGATATCCTGTATTCATGGATTGGAAGAATTTATACTGTTAAAAATGTCCACATCACTCAGAGCAAACTACATATTCAATAAAATCCCCATTAATATTTTTTTTTTTTTTTGAGACAGAGTCTCATTCTGTTGTCCAGGCTAGAGTGCTGTGGTGTCAGGCTCGCTCACAGCAACTTCAAACTCCTGGGCTCAAGCGATCCTCCTGCCTCAGCCTCCCAAGGAGGTGGGACTACAGGCATGCACCACCATGCCCGGCTAATTTTTTCTATATATTTTTAGTTGTCCAGCTAATTTCTTTCTAATTTTAATAGAGACAGGGTCTCGCTCTTGCTCAGGCTGGTCTTGAACTCCTGACCTCAAGCAATCCTCCTGCCTCGGCCTCCCAGAGTGCTAGGATTACAGGTGTGAGCCACCGCACCTGGCCTCCACCAACATTTCAGAAGCATTTTTTACAGAAATAAAACAAAAAATCCTAAAATTTATATTAACCACAAAAGACTCTGAATAGCCAAAGCAGTCTTAAGCAAAAAGAAGAAAGCTGCTGGTATCACATTATGTGATTTCAAAATATACTGTAAAGGTATAGTAATCAAAACAGCACGGTACTGGCATAAAAACAGACACATAGACCAAGAGAAGAGAATAGAGAACCCAGAAATAACCCAGGTATATATGGTCAACTAATTTCTAAAAGGGTGCCTAGAATACACAATGGGGAAAGAATAGGCTCTTTAATAAAGAATTGGGAAAAGTGGATATCCACACAGAAAAATGAAATTGGGCCTTTAATTTATACCATATACAAAAAATCAACTCAAAATGTGTTACAGACTTTCATGTAAGACCTGCAACCATAAAGCTTCTGGAAGACAACATAGGGAAAAAACTTCGACATTAATCCCAGCAATGATTTTTTTAGCCATGACACCCAAAGCACAGGCAACACAAGTAAAAATAAACCAGTGAGATTGCATCAGACTAAAAAGCTTCTGCACAGCAAAGAAAGCAGTCAACGAAATGAAAAGGAGGCCTACAAAATGGGAGAAAATACTTGCAAACCCTACATCTAATAAGGGGTTAATACTCACTCACTGAGGACACTTCAGAACACCTGTCTCTACTCCATCCTCAGCATAGTGTGCTTCCTGGGACCTCATCTAAGCAGCCCTCTGAGTGTTTCTGGCCTTATAATTGTAAAAGTAAAGTGTGTTTCCAGACTCGTGTCTTAATAAATATTTATGGCATAATTTACATTGATGTGAAGCACACAATGGCTCCTTTCTGCATTGTTTAAAAGACCCAGAATTTTATGTACAGGGGGCCGTATTAGTGTCTAGTTTCCCTGCTTGCCATTAAGAAGACGTGCACTGTAAAATTTAGTGGAGTAGGACCCCAGGGCCTGCTTCACGTAACACAGAAACCCCTTTGCAAATACTTTTGTTTTTGTCTTTCAGTTTCACATTTTGTTCCAAGAAAGTGCTGATCCATTTGACTTAAATATTAACTTTGGAACATTTTAGCAACTCATTAAATCTCTTTTTTCTCACTTCACTTGCAGGTGGAGTTCATTATAATCAAAGTGCAGGGGACGGGAGGGGGTGTCTTATAATACACACACACACACACACACACACACACACACTCCTTGCAAAAGGCATGAGACAGAATTTGTATTCTTTGTGTGGTCCTCAAGACATGGCAATTTTCCCCTGCTCCAACCCCAGGGACCTTTAGTGATGTCTGGAGACATTTTAGGCCTTTACAGTTGAGGAGGTACTACTGCAATACAATGGGTAAGGCAGGAATGGTGCTAAAAATCCTACAATGTGCAGGCATGCCCCCCACAACAAAGAATTATCCAGACTTGTTTGTCAATAACACTAAAGTTGAAAAACTCTCGTGCAGACTAAAGAGAAAGAAAATGTTGTATCAACAACTCTGCTTCTAAAGCTATATATGTGCCACCCCTGAAGAAAATTAGTGTCAAACTTCCAATTTATTTTCTAGCCTCAAGGAGCTCACGACTAATGCTGAATGTTTTCGAACACATATAGGCCTGAGTTCCAATGCTAGTGCCACCATATTTTAGCTCTGTGACCTTGGACAGGTACTTACGTGCAAAATGATTTTAAACCACTTTTAAAAGATATTAATACCTACCTTGAAGGTCTGTTCTGCAGATTGAATAAGGTAATGTATTTATAGCCCTAAAAGTGTCTGAGATAGAGCAGACTCCTGAGAAATACTACCATTGTGTCTCTGTAATAATTACGTAAAATAAAAGGATCACCAGAGACCCTTAATAAAATTTCCCTGCTCACTCCATGTATTAAGTCCCTGTGAAGTTTCAGGGTGTTCTCCTTCTTTACATACAATTTCTTTCTACAAGATGATAACATAAAATAGAGGTGTTCATAGAATGTTGTGTTAGCACCACAAAGGGGCGCATAACCTTACCTACAAGTAGGGGAAAGACTTGCTCAAGGAGAAGGTGATTGACTTAAGTTTAAATTTTTATGATTCTGAGCATGTTATCTAGCATAGTCTCAAAAACCTGTTCACTTATTCTACTTTCTCACTGACCTCACTCATTTATTCCTTCCACAAACTGTCGATAGTCATATCATTAGCAATAGCATTGATGGTTTAATTAAAATTTGAACATTCATCCAATTCCAGCCACCTGCTGTCTTTTATATCCACTCATATTTCAAAAGCACAGACTGTTCCCATTTTTTAAAGTTGGCTATATCTGCTATGGTTGGAATAAGAAACCCAGAAAGGCTATGATGATAGAGCTTGGCGAATATCCATTGATCTGCATTCATGGCATATACGTGACTTCCACACACCCAGAAAGCATAGGCACAAAACAGTGTCCATAATTGCAACACTTACAGCAAAATCTCTAGTTGGAAGTATTTACTACTAGTGGCATAAGGTCAATCATATCATTACTTATGAATCTCTTCCTGCTCCTTTTAGCAACTGAATAGATATTTAGATCAATGTATTCTTAGCCTGCAGTTTCCTAGTCCTTATAAAGATTATTGAACTAACATTGGAGTAGTGAATTATTTTTGAATGGGAAATGATATATCATTATGTAGTCTCTAAATAATGATATTCCTGATTTGCAGCTATTACAGAAAATTAAAAGAGGAGCTGAAATTTCATACTACCACAGGGCACAAAAGGATTTTGTGAAATCGAGTTTGGAAGTAACTCCAAGGAATCTGAGTTTGAAGTTATTACTACTATGCTTCCTTGACTTGTGTTCAGCCCATGGATGTATGGAAGGCATGCATTCATTTTAAATATCCGTCTCTCATGTTTCACTGTGAGCACCCCAGGGGCAGGAACAGAATTTGAACCAAAGTGTACCCAATGCTCAACACCATGCCTAGTGTACAACAGGCAAATAGGTATTCGTTGAATAAATGATTTGTTTGTGGACTCACATTAGAACCCAGGACACTGTGGGCTCTGTGATTCATTATCCAGACTCCTCTTCAGGACTGAAGGCCTTGTTCCCCAGTTGCTGGAAGTGTGGCTGGTAGATGGCCCTCAGATTTCATCTTCCTATAGGGATTGTCTGGGCTGAAGGGAGTCATCTATTCCGAGGCCCTGATCTCTGCCTTGGGCAGCCAGATCCAGTGATTGGTGCACATAGCTAGGGGTACAACAGTCTGGCCCTTTTGCCCTAACAGGGGCCTTTCTGAAGGGCTATCCCAGCTTTAGATCTCTTGGTGAAGTAGCTGAGGCCTATGTTGTAAAGCTGTGACACCTTCTCTTTCTCTCTAAGAGGGCTTCCTTCCTTTCAATTTCATGGGTATTCATCCCAAAGGTATTCCGGGCTAATGGGCTAATATTTGTCTTAGCATCTTTGTCCGTCAGAACTCAACAGGCAACAGAGAAAGGGTCAACTCAACAACGCAAATGCACACACCACATGTTGATCAATTAACTCTTACACATAGTCACTTTCCACTCCCTATCTCACTTAATCCTAGCAACACCCTGTGGTGCTAGGCATTGCTATTTTTATCTAACAGAGGAGTAACTTCTGCTGAGAAATATCAAGTGACTTTGTCAAAGGTCCCAAAATTAAAAAGAGGTATACTTGGGACTTATATTGTGATTTTTTGACTCCAAAACACCAAGCCCTTGCACTTTTGACTGTAACGTTTGATGTTAAATGTGTTGAGAAGCCCAGTTTTCAACTAATAGAATAACAATAGAAACCTGGAAGTAAGTTAATGAGTTTCATATCCCTAGGGTAATGTGTAACATTAGTCCCAATAAATAAAATTATAACAGAATTGTGGAAAGTGAGCTACTTGTAAGTACAGATGACTGACCTGCACTTCAGAAAGTGTTTACTACATGAAAATATGTTTAAGTACTTATAGAGTTTCCTTGACCTGGATCTTTGACAAAGAGATATGTTCATTCATCCAACAAGAATTTGTGAGCATCTACAGTTTATCAGGCACAAACAGTAGGGACAAAATATGCAATAAGATAAGGCACTCTACTCTCATATGGCTTACAGTCTAGTGATGTTACACAATAGACCAATAATCAAATTATTAAAGATAATTAAAGAATATGATACATGCTATCAAGAAACAAGAGAGTACTATGAGAAAGCATGACAGAAAGCAAGAAGAAACTACTGTATGCAGATGCTTAGGGATGTAAACCTCTTTGGGAAGTTTACATTTAAGAAAAGTCCAAAGAGGTAAGAAGGAACAGGATCCTTGAGGGCCCGGAGACAGGGCTGCAGGCATGACACACAGCACGTGCACATATCTCAAGAAGAGGAACGAATGTGGCCTGTGGGTGTGCCCAGAGCTCATACTTTGTAGCTCTAGTCACTTTTATTTTATTTTACCTTTTATTGATACATAATAGATGTATATATTGGGGGTACGAGACAATTTATTACATTCATATAATTTACAAAGATAAATTGGCATAATTGGGAGATCCATCATCTTAAATTGTTGTCTTTGTGCTAGAAACATTCAAATTATCCTCTTTTAGCTGTTTTAAAATACACAATAAAGGACTGTAAACTATGGTCACCTACTGACCTGTCAAACGCTAGATCTTATTTCTTCTACCAAACTATGTATTTCTACACATTAATGAACCTGTCTTCATCCTCCCTTCTCCCCTACCTTTCCCGGCCTCTGGTAACCACCAACTTACTCTTTATCTTCGTGAGATGCACCTCTTTAGCTCCCACGTATGAGTGACAACATGTGATATTTGTCTTCCTCTGCTTGGCTTATTTCACTTAACATAATGACCATTAGTTCCAGCCATGTTGATGCAAATGACAGGGTTTTGTTCTTTTTACGGCTGAATGATATTCAGCCATAAAATAATATTGTGTATATATACCACATTTTCTTTATCCATTCATTCACTGATAGACCCTTAGGTTGATTCCATATTTAGGCTTTTATGAATAATGCTGCAATAAACAAGGGAGTGCAGATATGTCTCTGATATATTGATTTCCTTTCTTTTGGATATATACCCACTAGTAGCATTGCTGGATTATGACAGTTCTATTGTTTAAGGAACCTCCCTACAGTTTTCCCCAGTGGCTGTGCTGCCTTACACTCCCACCAACAGCGTAAGAGGGAATTGCCTTTACCCACATCCTCACCAGCATCCATTTTCCCTATCTTTTTGAAAAAAGCTATTTTAACTGGGGTAAGATAATATCTCGGTGTGGTTTGGATTTGCATTTCCCTGATGATTAGTGACATCGAACATTTTTTCATATGTTTATTGGTCATTTATCTATCTTCTACTGAAAGTTTCTGTTCATTTCTTTTGCCCACATTTTAATGGGGTTATTTGGTTTTTTTCCCTTGCTGATTTGCTTAGGTTCTTTGTAGATTATGGTTATTAGCCCTTTAATGGATATATAGCTTGCAAATATTTTCTCCCATTCTGTAGGCTGTCTACTTGCTCTGTTGATTGTTTTTTTTAGCTGTGCAGATGCTTTTTAATTTAATCAAGTCCCATTTATTTATTTTTGTTGTTGCTGTAATTGCCATTGGGGTCTTTTTTATACATCCATTGCCTAGACCGATATCTATTTAATAGAAAAATTTTTCCTACATTTTTTTCTAGCATTCTTATGGTTTCATGCCTTACATTTAAGTCTTTTATCCATCTTGAATTAATTTTTGTGAGTGGTTTGAGATATGAATCCTGTTTCATTCTTCTGCTTGTGGCTATCCAATTTTCCCAGCACCATTTATTGAATAGGGCTTCTTTTCCCCAGTGTATATTGTTGTCTGCTTTGTCAAAGATCAGCTGGCTGTATGTGGATGGTTTTCTATCTGGGTCCTCTGTTCTGTTCCATTGGTCTATATCTCTATTTTTGTGCCAATATAAAATTTGTATTTGTCAATTATACCTTAATAAAGCTGGATGTGGGAGAAAACATCAGGAAAAAATAAGGTAGTAAGTAAAGAGGTTGGAGGAAGGAAACCTAAGGAATCTGGCAATCCACTTTGAGTAGTTGATACAGGGTTGTTTTCCCTTCATTGGCTATTGATGGTCTCTGTGAAGTGATTATTATTCTATTTAAAGAACCAGAAAAAGAGAAATAATTTAGCAGTGACACTTGAGAACATTAAAAACACACTTTGAATTGAACATAGAAGTGCTTAGATCAAATCTAGATAAGCGAGACCATATAGTTTAATCATTGGGTTGGACTTCTCAAGGTATTGGGAAAAATTTTTTTGTTATGATAATAAGAACTATATTGTGTAGTGGTTTGAATGTCTTTATTAGGCCAGTGATGATAGGTGGTCCCTCTAATAAATTAATATTATTCATTCAACAGGAACATTTATTGAGTACCCACTATGGTTCTGACACTCATCTTGGCACAGGGGATAGTGTATGGACAAATCAAAGTCCCCTGTCTTTATGGGATTTTCATTCTAGGGAGCTAGTCGATTTGTTGGAAATATGAAGCTCCCAGGCTATCTGACTTACACACGAGGAAAAAGCAGTATATCATTATACATTTGTGTTAATAAACATTGAAAAATTGGCAGTACATTTTGTTTAATATTGACAATAACATCTGTTGATAAATGTCTGTAACTCTGTGAGATATAGTAGCGCTAGAGATTTAAATTTTAGAAATGACTTGTGTCCTAAGAGACCAGAAATAAGGGCTAGATATTTTGCAAAGTGAAAGTTTAAGCACAGGGCCAAGATACAGTAGATATTCAATCAATGTAAATTTACTTACTTTTTTCTTCCATTGCATGTTTTTTTCTTCTAAACTTATAAGGACTGCCATGCTGTTTAAAAACCAAGAGGAACAAAGCTACACACACTATGAGAAATAGGTTTTAAAATATGTGTTAAATGAGTTATTTTATTCAAGTGGATAAGCTAGTTCAACCTTACTATAAAGAAAGGCAAAAGGGAAGAAGAGATTCTCTTCAGACATGATTAACTGTCAATCATTTTTCTATGAGTGGCTGAGGGGCAAAGCGAAATGCAATAGTTTTGATCCTGCTGATTAGATCAAGAGCACATAGGTTTGGAGGGCAAGGATGGAAGATTAAGTTAAATCACAGACATTCAAGCAGAGGAAATCACAATTAAGTTGATCAATCTATCTTCTGCCAGGGAAAGGGAACATTTTTAGAGTACTACCTTGTCACCAGCGTGGTGTTAACAATCCAAATTCGTAAGTCTCATTCAATTCATTTATTCAACAGATATTTATTAAGTGCCCACTCTGTGGCAGAAACTGTTCCAGGCACTGGGGATAGAGCCATGAACTATGAGGCAAAGTCTCCATCTTCATGAAGCTTATAATACAGTCCAGAGAACAGACGTTAAACAAATACATACATAAAGTGTCAGTAGCGATATGTGTGAAGAAAAATAAAACCTGGGCTCAGAAGTCCTATCAAGTTATTTATGTCATGTTCTATTGATCAAGCAAGTTATTAAGGCCAGAAAAGATTCAAGGGGTGGAGAAATAGATTTAGATTCCACGTTATAAGCAGAGGAATGATATGGTCTAACATTTCAGAAAGATCACTTTGAATATCCTGTACATAATCAACTGGAGAGAGGAGGGGGCAAAGGTGAAAACAGGAAGATCAGTTGTCCACATTTAATCCTAATCTACGACTTTTAGACCTCATGACTCTCATTGGCAGAGTTATGGGGAACAAAAGTAATGTGACTGACAGCATTTGGCTCAGGATTACATACTGGTTGATTTTCATATGGGTTACAGTGTGCAATCCAATTTTATTCACCGGCTCACTAAATATTTTATAAGCACCTATTGTGTGCTAGGCATTGGGGCACTGATGAGCAGCCACAGCCCCTATTTTTAAGGAATTTGCTATCTATTGGGGAAAGAGACAGATAAAATGTGCAAATTACAACAAACTAATGTCAGATGATCATCTACTCATTTCCAAAATATAAAACTCCACCCTTTTTCACATTATAGAATATCTACTTTTCAGATTCTCCACATGGATTGTAATTTTGAAATTAATCTTATAGTGAAATTTATGAAAACACAAATTAGCAAACTAGTCGTTTGTCTAAAGTGTAAGGTATCTCTTCACTCCTAGAGGAATCATGTGGAGGGAACTGAACCACTAGACACTTTGCTTTGACCATATCAGCCTAGGGTCTTTCCTGAACTGAGCTTTAATTGCATGTCTGTAGCCTCTCCACTTAATGAAATTATGAATTCGTTAAGGTAAACATGACACCTCCACAAACCCTTCCCTGATCCTCCTCAGTCAAACTTCCACAATAGATTGCTTATACCTCTGTTTAGTGTATGTTTAATTATTCCTTTTTATGTAATCAATGTCAATCACTAATAAAGTAAAGGGGCTGTAGAAGTGTAATTTTTAAGCACCTCCTAAGTGTCAGGCACCAGGAAAAGTGAGGTTCATACATTTCTCTTAGAGATAGGTAATATTATACCCATTTTGTAGATAAAGAAAAGGAGGTTCAGAGAGGTTAAGTGACTTTACCTAGAGTTACACTGCTAACAAGTTATTACAAGATCCAGGTTTCAACCTCAGGTCAAATTGGCCGTTGTGGTGTGTCGAGCAGTGTCTCCCCAACATTCACCGGGATCCTTAGCAAAGTGACCCTATTTGGAAACAGTGTCTTTGCAGATGTAATTAAGACAAGGATTGAGTAAGATCTTTCTGGATTAGGGTTTATCCAAGATCCAAAAAGAGGACTTTTTTTTTTTTCTTTTTTGACATAAAAGTCAAGAAAGAACACACAGAAAGACGCAGAGGGAGGAAGGCCAGGTGAAGATGGAGGCAGAGATTGGAGTGGTGCTGCCATAACCAGGCAAGCCCAGGAGCCGCCAGAAGCTGGGAAAGAGAGGGATGATTTCCCTCTAGAAAATTCAGAATAACTGTAGCCCTGCTGACACTTTCATTTCATATCTCTGGCCTACAGGACTGTGAGAGAACAAATTTCCGTTGTTTTAATTCACCTAATTTGCAATGCTTTGTTAGGGCAGCCCTAGTATACTAATATAGACTAAAACTCATTTTTCCTTACATGTCTTCCCATTTCAGGACTCCAGTTTTTCCTGGGATTTCAGTATAGTATTTTACCTTTCACTTTGGACTTTCAATAGTGCCACCCCACTCCACCAGCTGCTTCCTGAAAAAAAAAGTTAGCAGCGTAAAGGGAAATATTTCAGTATGATTTTGCCTGTGAGGTGCAGACATCCAACTTAAACTAGAACATTTAGAAGTGAGAATTTATGGGCTCACATCACCAAAGGCAAGAAAAGCAGGAATGGAGGGGCAGCTCCAATATGGCAAGAACCAGACCTCGGGACTCCACCAAGTCCCTTTCTCCATCTGCCATCCTATTGTGGCAGCCTTCACCACTCAGACCAACTGAGACACAGACAACATCTGGGAGTCACATCTCACTGTGTTAGATCACCATGAAGAAAGAGACTTGTTCCTGTTTCCAACTAAAAAATTCCTGGGAAAATTAGTCATTGGCCCATCCTGGATCAACTGCTCACACTGTGTCCAGGAGGCAGATTTCTGAGATCCGCTATTCTCACTAGGACAACATGGTTTTAGCAGGTAAAAGGAACATTTTCCCAAGAAGTGGGATGCTATTTTCCAAAGAGAGCTGTGTGTAACTAATGCAGATATGGACATAGATATCAATGTAGATAATTTCCACATAAATGGTACTCAGCTATGCCTAAGGATAAAACTTTTACTTGCAAAAGGCCCAAAAAGAGCAAAGCCAAAATACAGACTTACCGACTATATGCTTCTAAGGCACTCAATACCCGTGTCAATAAAGATGTTAGAATGTAATATAGGCTTTCTTTTCAAAAGGGCCAGTGGCTGACAAGAACTCTTCTGAATACAAGTGGAAATGCAAGCAGTAGAAC
This sequence comes from Indri indri, assembly GCA_004363605.1. NCBI lineage: Eukaryota > Metazoa > Chordata > Mammalia > Primates > Indriidae > Indri > Indri indri. The sequence goes on along the minus strand of RJWJ010012615.1, from coordinate 7,759 downwards.
TTTCATTATCCAGATTATATCACAAGGACTAACGTGGGAGAAAAGAACAGTTCCAATAAATAACCGCAATCTGATCTTTTTTCAAATATTGAAGATGGCAGTATCTTCAGAGCTAACTTCCTCTCTGATTGCAAAGAAAGCACCGAGTATAACACAAGAGAGAGAGGAGGAGGGAGAGCTGCTTTCCAGCAATGCCGGCTCCCCCGCTGTACCTGGCAGGCTGGTGGGGGCCCGAGACAGAATCACAGGGCCAACTAATCTGCTCTCCTTAAAGGACTATTCAAGCCCTATTTTTGCAAAATTGAGGACAAATCCCGAAACATTCACTTCTTAGGTGGATTTGGTCATCTCTTAAGAATAAGATGGTTTGTGTTCAGGGTCCAACCAACCTTATAAGAAGAGTCCTTCTTCTAAAGCACAAATATAGGTTGCCTGAGGTGGAAAAGAAGAGGTCACAGATAACAAACACTCTCTAGGAACAGAATTAACTTCAGGTTCAACATTTAAGAGCCAACTCACATATCCTCTCCAGAGTGAAGCCTGGATTGTGTCGTGCTTTGTAATATCGCTGTTATAACCCATCTCAGAACATAACTGCATATTTTTGTTTCTCCCCATTAGGCTGAATCTCTTCAAGTTAGGAATCTTCCCTTCTTTACGTTTCTACCCCTGGTGTCTAGGACCATGTTCTGTATGCTATACTGGTTCCATGCATTTGTTTCAGTACGAAGCTGAAAGAGGCAAGGAAGTCACGGGAGATGGAGGGAGGAAGTTAATTTTTCTGTTTCTCACTAGAAGAGAAAAATACCTAAGCAAAGAGGGATGATTAATAGGAAATGATTGTGTATCTCATTCCAGACACTTTCACAGGCAGATTACAGTCTTTGTATCATTTAATCATCCACAAAGTGTCTCTATTTTCTGAATTCTTTCTGTAATAAGGCAGACGGTTATATATTCCACTGGGGTATGTTATCTCCACTTTGCAGATGAGGAAACTGAGGCTTTGAGAAATTAAGGGAATAGCCCACAGCCACATAATACATACTGTTTTTCTCTGTGTCAGTCCACTAGGGACTTAAGACAACTTACAAGACTAAATAAAAGGTCTAGAAATATTAATCAATACTGGGACAAGGGAGTGGCATTTTAGTTAGAAGTGGTCCTGGATTTTATGTCCCATTCTCGTGGGCCCTGAAGGTTCTGGTCTTTACCTGGCACCTGAGGACAGTGTAAATAACTGAGTCCCATGATGGTTAGGGCATGATTACAGAATGGAAACACAAAAAGAGGCCGTCAGTGGATATAAAACTAACCATGTGTGTTTTTTTTGTATTATTGACACCTACTCTGGTGTTTGAATAATTTTCATTAATGTAGGACTTAGGTTAGAATCATATGTGGATGGATTATCACAAATGAGGAGTGTTAAAGCATCAATCCAGTGGAAGAAACCACACTCTGAGCCTCATTACAATTCTCCAATGTAATAAGATAAGTATCCATTCTGTAAAGATGACAGGATTACCACGGCAGTTGGGTGAATGGGTCAGGGACCACTGGGAGGCTCCTGGGTTCCAGCAAGTGGCCTCAATGCTGCTGCTTTCTCACTTGAAAATCTTTGCCAAGTCCAAGGAACCACCTCGAGGCTAAAGTCCAATGACAGCTTGCCTTTGTAGGAAAACTGGCTTTAGAGTGAGAAACCTGAAAATTGTATGTATATGTACATATATAATATAATGTACACATATATGTCTGTGTGTATATGTGTGCATACACACATATATAAAACTTTATACACACACACACACAATTTTCCTCCTAGCTCCAGGCCCTTCTTTCACCAGCTGCTCTGGGCCATACTGTGGGTTTTGGCACCACTGGAAGCCCCTCCACCTCAAAGGCCTAAAACTCCCATAACATAACTCTCTTTATAGCCTCCTTCCAGCTCTCAACTCCAACACTCCCACTGTGTACACCCTCACCCTAATAGTTAATTACTCTATATCTGATTCTAAATTTATTCCTTTGAATAATGCCAGAGGACTCACAAATTTCTGAAAAGCTGGTTTCTAACCTTACTATATATAAATTTCTTAAGTTCTGTTTTTGACATTTCATTGAGACAGATAGTGGGTGGCTGCCTCATATATAACAATCTCATCCACTTATTTTTACACACATTTCCACGGGTCTTTCATTTCATGGAATAAGGTGAATATTGTGGTGAAGACGATAATATTAGCGATCATAACAAGTAAAAATATAAAAGTTATTGAACTTTTACTCTGTGCCAGGCACTGCACTAGGTGCTTTTAATATTTTATGTCACTCAATCCTCCAGAAATCTTGTAAAGTGGTAATTATTATTCTCATTTTAATGACAAAATCTGAAGTTCTGACAAGTTAATTTATTTGCTCATGCTGACTTGGCCTTAAAGGAGAAGTGAGATTTAAATTCATGTGATCTAATTCTAGGTGTCAAATTCCATCAACATGCCCACCATTGTTTCTTAGCTTCTTCGTATTTTATGAGGACTTCCTACTTGGAGGCTAGAAATAGAGCAAAGGTCTTACATGTTCCTATTGCGTATAGAAGTCAAGCCACTAGAACAAAAGGCATATTGTGCTGAGGTCATTACTATGTCTTGGTCACTGAGCACTTATGTGGTGGTAAAGGGTATGAGCAAAAAGTCAGTGTTGCTGCCATCATAAGTCTTACTCTCTAGTGGAGAAGCATGTTAATAAATGTAAAGATGCAGTTGCAAAAAGGAATGAGTACTATAAGGCAGGGTCACTGACCCTGACAAGATGGGAAGGTTGCAGAAATATATAGATCAGCAGAAACAAGGGCTCAAACACAGGGAACAACAGGTGGACTGAGAACTGGGTGGTTGTGAGAACAAAGCAAAGCCAGAGTGGCTACAGCTGAGCAAGCAAATTGAATCGCATCTTTAGATTTCAGAAGAGATAGGCAAGGGCCAGTGCATGGAAGGCACAGGAGTATGGTCTTAATCCAAGACTATTCAGAAGCCATCACAGCACTTTAAACAAAGGAGGGGAATCTTGCATGATACCACTACATGAGCAGCTCTATATGACGCAAAGTGATCTACAGATTCAATGCAACCCTTATTAAAATAGCAACATCATTTTTCACAGATCTAGAAAAAATAATTCTACCCTTCATATGGAACCAGAGAAGACTTCATATAGCCAAAGCAATCTTAAGCAAAAAGAACAAATTGGGAGACATCAATTTATCAGACATCAAGATATACTACAAGTCCACAGTAACTAAAACAGCATGATACTGGCACAAGAACAGAGACACAGACCAATAGAACACAACTGAGAACCCAGATATAAAACCATCCTCATATAGCCATCTAATCTTTGACAAAGCAAACAAAAACATACACTGGGGGAAAGAATCCCTATTCAGTAAATGGTGCTGGGAAAATTGGATAGACACACGTAGAAGACTGAAACAGGATCCGTACTTCTCACCTCACAAAAATTAACTCATGGTGGAGAACAGATTTAAACCTAAGGCATGAAACTATAAAAATTCTAAAAGAAAATGGTGGAAAAACTCTTATAGACATTGGCCTAGGCAAAGAATTCATGAAGAAGACCCCAAAGGCAATCACAGTAAAGACAAAAATAAATAAATGGGATCTGATCAAATTAAAAAGCTTCTGCACAGCCAAGGAAACTATCATGAGAGCAAACAGACAACCTGAAGAATGGGAGAAAATATGTGCATGCTGTACATCCGATAAAAGGCTGATAACTGGAATCTATATAGAACTCAGGAAAATCAGCAAGAAAAAATTAAACAACCCTATCAAAAAGTGGGCAAAGGACATGAACAGAAACTTTTCAAAAGAAGATAGACTAATGGCTAACAAACATATGAAAAAATGCTCAACATCTCTAATCATCAGGAAAATGCAAATCAAAACCACCATGAGATATCACTTCACTCCAGTGAGAATGGTCTTTATCAAAAAGTCCCGAAACAATAAATGTTGGCATGGATGCAGAGAGATAGGAATACTCATACATGGCTGGTGAGACTGCAAACTAGTACAAACTCTGTGGAAAGTAATATGGAGATACCTCAAAGAGATACAAGTAGAACTACCATTTGATCCAACAATCTCATTACGGGGCATCTACCCATAGGAAAAAAAGACTTTCTATAAAAAAAAGACACTTGCACCCAAATGTTTATAGCAGCCCAATTCACAATTGCAAAGATGTGGAAACAACACAAGTGCTCATCAATACATGAGTGGATTAATAAACTGTGGTATATGTATACTGTGGAGTTCTACTCAGCCACAAAAAACAATGGCGATCCAGCACCTCTTGTATTATCCTGGATAGAGCAGGAACCCATTCTGCTAAGTGAAGTATCATAAGAATGGAAAAATAAGCACCACATGTACTCACCATCAAATTGGTATTAACTGATCAACACTTATGTGCAATATAGTAGTGACATTCATTGGGTGTTGGGCAGGTGGGAGGGTGGAGGTGGGGATGGGTATATTCACACCTAATGGGTATGGTGCACACCCTCTGGGGGATGGACATGCTGAAGCTCTGACTTGGATGGGGCAAAGGCAATATATGTAACCTATACATTTGTACCCCTGTAATATGCTGAAATTAAAAAAAAAAAAAAGAAAAGAAAAAGAAATAAATAAATAAACAAGTGTGGGACAGAATCTGATTTATGTTTTTAAAAGACCATTAGGTGGAAGACTCAGGGTGTCTGGAGGTTGGCAAAATGGAGGCAGGCAAACAAGTTAAGATGTCACCACAGTCAGGGTGAGATGATAGTGGCTTCTGTAAAGTGAAGACCAGGCTCAGTGGTTCATGCCTGTAATTCTGGCACTTTGGGAGGCTGAGGCAGGAGGATCACTTGAGGCCAGGAGTGTGAGACCGGCCTGGGCAACATAGTGAGACTTAATTTCTACAAAAAATTATTTTAAAAAAAAAAGTGTAGGCAGATCTGTCTTGTTTATCCCTGCATTCTCAGCAGTTAGTTATTGGTAGCATGCTCAGCAAGGGTTTGATAAATGAATAAGTAAGTTAATTATGCATTTTAAGGTCTCAGTGAGCCTGTCAGCTCTAACCTCACCGGGTACCTTTGTAATTAGGTTGGGTGACCATATCAAATCAACTATCCTTCTTATTACTCTCATTACTGCTATTATAATTAAATATTAAGTAGGTATTTATTTTATGTGAGGCACTGTGTGCTAAGCATGGTATATATATTATTTGGTTTGATCACCACAAAACTCTACATTTTAACATATTTTATCCCCATTTTACAGCTGAGGAAACTGTAACTAAGGATAAGAGTGAAAATTTATTCAGTCAATTAATTAAAGCATGGACATAATATAGGAGGACCACTAAAGACAGTGTGAAAGCATGGCACGTAGCAAAAGTAGAGCTATTATCACCCTGGCTCTGAAAGGTTGAGGGGAGCGAGGTTAATAGAGCCTGGAAAGAGAGAGAGGCATGTAGAGCCTGTCATGGAAAGAACGGTGACCCTTGACCAAGGGACACAGCCAGCCCTAGTGGATCTTTTAGGGGAAACATCCTAAAATAAGCACCCTTACCTCACTCTCTTCCCTCCCATCCATCTGCTTCGGGACTCCCCACAGGCTGAGCCCAGGAGAAGCCAGAGGGCACAAGAGCCCTGTTAATATGGTCTATATGGGGTCTCCTCCTAGGGTGGAAAGCAGGGTGGGAAAGGATGGAGGGCAGACATGGGGAGGCAAGTGGAAGATGCCTGGCATAGAGACAAGTGTTTATTAAGAATGAACCATATATCCAGCACGGTGCTAGGCTGCAGTGAGACAAGCCTTCCCAGTGCCTGTTCAACAAACTTACTTTTTTGTGCTGTGATAAATCATATGGCAAAGGTAATACAGGATGCTTTATGAACAGGAGAAGTCACCTCCTAACCCAGCCATGGTAAGGGCAAAGGAAGGATAGGAAAGGTCAGGGAAGGCTTCCAGACGTTAACTCTGTAAAACATACAGCTAATAATTGGTGGAGCCCAAATACTAACCCCAATGATCTAAATCTAAAACCAGGGCTGTATTCATCACTGCGGGTCTGCCCTTCTCCCACCCCACCCCCACCCTCGGCAGTCTGGGCTATCAGGTGACGTACAAAAACCACATCTAGTGTCTACTACATCTGTAGGACAAATGACTTTCAAATTGAGGTATAAACTTCTGCATTTAATGTAAGAGAAAGTCACATCCACTTACTTTTTCAAACAACAAGATTCTCCCATATCCTCACTAATATAAGCACAGGTGTTTTTAGGGGCCATGAAATGGGAAGGAAAAGCCACCAAATTATTACAGGGGACCTGGGTTCAAATCCTAACTGTGCCACTTCCCAGTTTATAATCATGGGAAAATCAACTAACCTCCCTTGTTCCAATCATAGACTAGAATGAGAAAGTACTCTGTAAACTTTAAAGTTCCTTACATGTAGAGAAAAAAATTAGTAGTGGCAAATTTTTTCCTTTTACTTGAAATTCCTGAAAGGTCTTAATTTTAACATCCCAATTCCTTTTATTTTGCCATAAAACGACCTGTGCCCAAACGTTGATCGTTTGATGCTTTGAGGCCCAGGGTCTGTCTGTGATTAGAAATCTCTAAGTGATTATATTAATTTCCAGAAAAGAATGTAGAAAAATAACATCTAATACCATGGCAGGGTGGTCTGGTCTAAGGGGAAAGGCCATGGGCTGGAGACAGAACATGAGTTTTAGAGCCAGTGCCCGAGTTGACTAGCTGCTTTCTCTTTGCTGGGATGGCCACCTCTGCCATGCAGAGACCGGTCCACCAGCATTCTGTGTGCTTCAGAATTGCTCCTACCAGCTTTCCTCCCGGTGTCACTCCTGCAGGCTTTGTCTTCTTGGTAACACCAGTCTTGCGTGACCCCAGGCTGACAAGCAGGCTTTGGCTTTCATACGAGCATTGCTCAAATGTGTCATCATCTTAGTGCATTTTCTTTGTGCTTGACCACATCTGACCCCCTTGTTGCCCAGTTTCACTCCTCTAGCCCTGACCCCATGGTTGGAATTTCATACTTTAATTTCAGCCCTGACTACCTCTAGGTCCTTCATACTATGTCATAAGGATAGGGCATTGAATGTGTGACCTTGGCACATCCCTAAATCTCCTTGGGACTGTTTCCTCCCCAAGATGGAAGTAAGTCCCTTCTGTCTGTGAGTCTAGATTTGCAACCATCCTCTTTGTTGCCAGACACTAAATGGTTGTTTTCCTAATATACGGGGAATGGGGAGCTGGCACTGATTCCAACTAACAAGAGTGTTATCCACCCTGTGCCCTGTACCTGTTGTCAAGGAGCGAAGCTCTATTTCTGACTCAATGACAGAAATGTCCCATTTATATCTGTGCCAAACTAACGTTTATTCTTTTATATCATTTGAATGAGGCACTTGTTTGTTTTGAAACCAGGAAGGCAAAATGCAGGTAATAAAAAAGCCTCAATGACTGCTGTTTTACATTTTTTACTGTATCTTCTGCCTGCAAAGTCAAAAGTGCATTAAAAAGTAATATTGTGCTGAGCTCAGACATATGCAAACGTCTCTAGATATCTTGTCTCAATAAAGTTTATAGAATGCATTCCCAAAGGTCTGACAACAAAACAGAATAAATCGCAAGGCTCATAAAAACATAATGCATGC
>RJWJ010012614.1:0-41655 GCA_004363605.1 Indri indri | reverse complement strand
GGACATATTAGTATGATATTATGATGTATATGTATAAATATTAGCTTTTGTCTATGGTTTCTGGCTCATAATTACCAAAGCACTTTTTATTTTTCCCCAAGGCAGGCAGTGGAAACTAAAAATATACTCTAATCTTCCCTCATCTTTCTGTCTGGGAGCTGGCCATAAAGAAATTCTCTGACTTGTCTGATTGTAGGTCATAAGACACCCATTTCAGAAGTGGTCCTGCCCCATACCCTGGAGGAAGGAATGCTGCACCGAGAGGCCAAGAAGAATCTGGACAGTCCTTTCTGGGTTTACCTATTCAGTCTATTAGCATTGGATCATACCCTTTTTGTCCAATCACGTTTCTACAAGATTGTCAATCATGCCTATCCAATGAAGTCTCCATAAAAGGCCCAAAAGGACTAAGTTCACAGAGCTTCTGGATAGCTGAACACCTAGAGGTTCTTAGAGGGTAGTGCATACAGGGAGGGCATGGAAGCTCCATGCCCCTTCCCATACGTTGCCCTATGCATCTCTTCATTTGCATCCTTTATAATATCCTTATAATAGAGTGGTAAGTAAATATTTCCCTGAGTTCTGTGAGCCACTGTAGCAAATTAATGAAACACAAGGAGGAGTTCATGGGATTCCTGATTTACAGCCAATCGATCAGAAGCACAGGTCAAAAAACCTAAATCTTGCAGCTGGCATCAGAAGGAGCAAGCAACCTCAGAGATGCAACTTGTGGGATCTGGCCCTGTCTCCAGGTAGAAGAGCATCAAAATTGAATTGGAGTGGAGGACACTCAGCTAGTGTCCACTGCAGAACTGATTGCTTGCTTGTTGGTGGGGAAAACTCCCACACATCGGGTCACAGAAGTCTTCTGTGTTGATTGCTGTGGTTTAAGAGCAGAGGAAAAACAGTTTGCATTTTTTCTATTCACTCGATTGCCAAATATTATTACTACTATTATTTTCATTATTATTAACTACCTTCCCACTCTTCAAGGTGTTTTTCCTCCAATTCATCCTTTAAGATTCTATCAAAGTAATCTTGCAAAACATGAATTCAATGATGTCATTCAAAAGGTTTTCATGATCTACCATTTAGTCCCATGTCCTTCTCTGCATAGTCTATGATACATTCACTCTGGGCTACTGAGCCTTTCTGAAATGATTCACCTCTCCCTGAAACATCCTCCTGTCTCCTATTTCTTGCCATAGGTATTAACTTCATTCTGTAGTATCCACTAAGAATTACCAGCCTTCGTTGGAAAATAAGATTTGGAGGATTCATTTGACAACAGGCTTGTAATAAATCAAGACTGTTACATGAATCAAAACTGCCACATTAACAAAGGTAGCATCAAGAACAGGGGAGGGGATGGTTACAGTCTATTATTATTATTATTAAGCTGGCTAAATAGCTTTAATGTGTAACAGTAGTCCAACGGGGAGGGCAGGATCCCCAAGGCCCCAACTCTTCTCCTGATGCCCTGTGACCTTTGTGCCTGGGCTAATCCTATGCTTGCCCCATCCCTGAGGCCTCCCAGTCCCAGGGGAGGGAGGCAAAGAAGGTTGGATGGCTGGAGGCTCAGCCTCAAGAATCCAGGGAGGCAAACAGAGGGGCTTGTTGAACTCGGTCTTGGAAAAATCCATTTCTAGATGCTGATCCATGAACCTCTTCAGAATCTCCTATTTCTTCTGTTGGTCCAAGGTAGGCAGCCCCACCGACTTCTGTCTCTGGTCATACATCACCTTTTCCACCATGCTGGGGGCCTGCCTATCCAGGTCCGACAGCTTGGTGTTCTCAGGGTTAATCTTCCTGGTGTTGATCTCAGGATCACTGGCTCCACCACTGCATCTTATTGATCTTCTCCAGATGCAGTCACCTCAATGAACCACGAGCTCCCCTTCACCTCCACTTGGGTGTAGGGCTCCCCGACAATGCTCACCAGCTGCTGCTTGAGCCCCAGCTGGAGGTGCCGCGGATGGATGTCCGCCACCTCGTCCTTCCTCTTCAGCCAGAAGTTCACGCAGAAGGGCACGGCCAGGTCCAGCTCCGACAGGGTCTGGGTCCAGCAGCAATTGGGCCGCTCTGCCCTGTTGCCTACGTTGGGCTTCAGTTTTCCTTTGTCCTCTCGTCTCCCTCCTCTTCATCCTCCTCAGTCTCCTGCTTCCCTGGTGAGCCAAGGCTGCCACTCTTGGGCTGGGCTTTATGATTCTTTGCACCCTTTTTCTGGTCAGTCTCTAGCTGCAGCCTCTCTGCCTCCGTCCTCGCCAGTAAGCTCCTTGATCTGGGGCCCAGGGATCTCTAACCTGGCTCCTGGGCCAGCCTGACCGCTCTGCCTTCTCCCACCCCTCGGCTTCCTGCCGAGCCCTCTTCTGTCCGGCCTTCTGTGCCAGCGGACTGTGGTTGGTGGTTGGCGGTCTATGTGATAAGCTTCTCTGCCATCCCCTCTTCTCCTCAGTGGAAAAGTCTGTTTTGCGTAGAAGGAAGCGGAAGAAGGTGTTCCCAAGCCCCTGCCCGCCGTCCTGTGCTGCCGCCCTGTGGCCAACGACCCACGGTGCAACCACTCTTCCTGCTCGGCCGCTACCCCAGCTCCCAGCTCCGCGCTTGCACCCTGCCCCGCGCTCTTCCTGCTTGCGCAGTTGCACTCATTATATACAATCCGGACACTCCAGTAGTTTTGGATTTGGAAACCGCATTTAATCCAGTGTTTGTAAATCATGCCACACGAGAAGCTACAGAAGGCACCAGAAGTGTTTAACCTAGAGAAGAGAAAGCGCTGAACAAGTTATAAACACGTGCAATCCCCTCATTTGGAATGGGCAGTGGACTTCCACTGTGTGACCCCAAAGGGTAGCACTAAAACCAATAGGCAAACGTTCTGGAGTCAAACAGGAACACATCCCAAGGAAGCCTTTCCTAATCCCTGCGATTATGGGGAGGCAGATTGGACTGTGCGAAGAGATTGAGTTTCCTGCCCTTTAGGATAAGAAAGGAGGATCTGAAGACTGGAGAGGTTGAAGAAGGCCTTGAAGCTCCTCAGAGGTAACGGCCAATATGAGCTGTGACGTTCCTGAGATGGTGACTCAGATGCTCGTCTTCCATGAGACTTTTTCTTGCCCTCCCAGCAGGATGATTCATGTGCACTTTTCAATTTCCATTGCAGTTGTTACCATGATCCTAGCACTTTCCACATAAACAAATCACATCTCTACTTCACCCACTATATAATGAAAGCTATTTCTGGATGGGAAATGTGTCATCAACTTCTTATTCTTCATAGTTTCAACCACCTTTAACATGGAAGATGCTCAAGAACAGGGATTGATTTAATTTTATGAACACGGGCAATTCATTCATTCTTCAGAAGTAAACAAGAGCTTTAAATCTGATTATCTAGCTTTGCTACATAGTAACTTTCTAATATGATAATTAAAAATATGAGCATTACTTTCCAATAGTTAAAAAATACGAATACCAATCTAAAAACTGAGTTTTGGAATGAGCAGGAAAAGAACCCATTCAGTAGATTTTACGTGGAGAGTATTTGGAGGTAGAGCTGCACAAAGCTTCATCTGACGTAATATTGTTGTTCCTGACCTCTTCTCTGGGTTAAGGATTTCACAGAAGGAAGTTCTTATGGTTTTGTATATAGCATTCATTGATTCTCAGTCTCAGGAAATGTTTCTGGTAGAAGTAAAATCTATTTTATGTATATATTGAGGATTTTATTGAAATAGATTGTAAACCTTTGCAAACAGGCTGAAGATGTTCCATTATTAGCACCATCCCTTATTGGAAACTGGAGGCTTAGGCAAATTCACAACATCAGCATCTAGATTTCTCACACATCCTTATGCTGTTAATTCAGCAAAGAATGTAGTTGTTTTACATTTTCAACCAATTCACACCTTAAACTAAACGTTCCTTAATAATTTCCAAAAATCAGAAGAACATAAACTTCCTGTAATAAAATAGCTACATAAATTATTATGGATCATATTATTGATATATAGTAGTCCCCCCTTATCCATGGTGGATATGTTCCAAGACCCCCAGTGGATGCCTAAAACTGAGGATAGTACCAAACCCTATATATACTATGCTTTTTTCCTATACACACCTGTGATAAAGTTTAATTTATAGATTAGGCACAGTAAGAGATTAGTAACAATAATAAAACAGAACAATTGAAATAATATGCCAGCATCACTATTCTTTTTTTTTTTTTTTTTTTTGAGACAGAGTCTTGCTCTGTTGTCCAGGCTAGAGTGCCGTGGCGTCAGCCTAGCTCACAGCAATCTCAAACTCCTGGGCTCAAGCGATCCTTCTGCCTCAGCCTCCCAAGTAGCTGGGACTGCAGGCACGCGCCACCATGCCCAGCTAATTTTATATATATATATTTTTAGTTGTCCAGATCATTTCTTTCTATTTTTTTAGTAGAGACAGGGTCTTGGTCTTGCTCAGGTTGGTCTCGAACTCCTGACCTTGAGCGATCCACCCGCCTCGGCCTCCCAGAGTGCTAGGATTACAGGCGTGAGCCACCACGCCCGGCCCAGCATCACTATTCTTGTGCTTTGAGACCATTATTAAATAAGGTAAGGGTTACTTGAACAAACACTGCAATACCACGACAGTTGATCTGATGACTGAGATGGCTACTAAGTGACTAATGGGCAGATAGCATATACTGTGTGGATACACTGGATGAAGGTGTGATTCAGGTCCCAGGTGGGACAGCATGGGATTTTATCATGCTACTCAGAACAAAATGCAATTTAAAACTTCTGAATTGTTTATTTCTGGAATTTCCCATTTAATATTTTTGGACCGTGGTTGATAGACTGTGGAAAGTGAAACCACGGATGGTGAAGAACTATTGTATTGTACAGTCAGTCATCAAAAAGTAGTGTTGTAAATACAATGTGGAAGTTTGAAAGAAATGTTTATGATGTAGAAAATGAACCAAAAAATGTAAAATTGTATGTATCAGTTTAACAGCTTCCAGAATGATCTTGTCAAAAAATCAGATCTGATCATATAATCCTTGGGAGACAATTTCCTATGAGTCTCTTGCTTTTCTGCACCTCTTGCTAGCAGAAGCCTTTGTTCTGGACTACTGATTCAAGGATATTTGTATAGTGTACACCCTTGAAAGATAGAGACAGTGTCTCTCTCTGGAGCAAAGAAGCTTTGTCTACTGTCCAGCATAATAAAGATAATGTCTTTGTGCATAGCAAAGGCCAAGCAGGCTTACTGCTCATAATAAAAGATTCAGGTTCTTAGGCTCAGGGTCCCTTTCCTGTTATGCAACCCACTGCATGTGCAGGCATCACTTGGCATTCTTTGTGTTGCCCTGTTAGAATTGGGCCTCAGGGAACTGATGAAATGCTGAAACTCTGGCAATAGCTATTATAATATTATGAGTAATAGTCTCTGAGCTAGAGTCTTGAATCTTCTGTCAGTGTCCATGACAGTGTGGCAGGCTAACTTGTTAGCTTGCAAATAAGGTAAAAAATCTCAGACCTTTCACAGGTCTTCACATTCATTCCCTTGATTAAACCCACTTACTTTGTTTTCAGTGGCATCCCATGCATTTAGTACAAATTGCTAGTAATTATAACATTCAACGGTAGTAATATGGCTAATATTTAGTGAGTGGCAAACATTGTACTAAGCGTGTGATATATCATATAATCCTCACATTGATCCTAAGGAATAGATACAATTGATTTCACCATTTATTAAATAATGTGTGAGGAAACTGAGGCAGAGGCTCCGTAGTTTGGAAGAAACAAGGGTCGCCATACATGCAATTTCTCTCACTTTTGATCTGATTCTTACTTTTCCTTTGGGGCTCTGCTTAAATGGGACTTGCTTAGAAAAGCCTTCTCTTGACCCTCTCTTTAGTTTTATTTCCTCAAGAAATTCTGCTCTTTTCCTTTGTAGTACTTACTACTATTCATGTTAATTGTTTCATTAACTGAGGGCCCCTGTGATTGTTTATGTACTGTGTGTCTTCCATCCTACACAGACCTATGCGCAAAGGGATGAGGTCTATTTTGTTCTCCAAAGATTTTAGCATGATCGGTGATTGTGATCAATGCGCATGCTGAATTAATGAATTAATAAATCATATATGATAAAGAACTCCAAATAACCTAAAATTTTGGTCATATGGTGCTGATTTCACTATTTCCAAAATATTCTCTAATATAACTATGTTGCCTTTATTGTCAAAATATGGAATTTATATTACATTAAATTATTTTCAAATTATTGGTATGTATTATTGTGATATATTTATTATTATATATTATTATTTATGGCAATATATAATTATTATATATCATGTAATTATTATATTAAATCAATTTATATAATATTACATATACATTAATATTAAAAGAAATAAAATTCGAGGGCCTTTTCCCACAAGGAATTTAAGAGGCATTTTCAGAGTCCATGGAATGCAGACAGAATTACAGAAAACACAGCACAGAGTGGGCGGCAACGAGTGCAGTGGATAAGCAGACATGTTTGCCATGATCGCTTCTGGTCACATATACATATTATGGACTACTTATTGAGAACCAAATCAACTGAAATAGTTTATCCTAATTGATTGTTAATCATTTCTACTTACTAAATGCTCCATTGAGCTTTCATCTTTTGAGAGATTGTTGCTTTTTTGCTTTTTTTTTTTCCTTGCTCTGTTGCTCTGTTGCCTAGGCTAGAGTGCATCATAGCTCACTGCAACCTCAGACTCCTGGCCTCAAGTGATCCTTCTGCCTTGGCCCCCCAAAGTGGTAGGATTACAGGTGTGAGCCACCACACCCTGCCACTTTTTACATTTTAATAGCCTAATTTATCTTTGCCATAAGCCATTTCTATGTCATCAATTTACTATTGTGTAGCTGCATAACAGATGAGGTAGGCCAAATAAATTCTGATATGCAAATTTCTTCTTTAAAGAAGCAATTTTAATAAAATTATATTGTTTTGAACTTTAAAAGCTCAAAATAGGATTTGGAAATAGTTTTGTGATAGCTGCATTTTGTTAGAAGTAAATTCAAATTTCCAAGTGGCTAATGGGGGGCTGCTATATTAAATTACAATATTTAATAAAGACATACCATGTACACAGTTTGGGAGACAGGGGAGCAGAGGAGAAGTATAATAGAACTGCTTACAATATTTTAGAGGAGATGAGCCTCATAAAAAAGTTGACCATTCATTCATCCATTCAGAAATATTTTTGGCTTCTACTTTTGGAGAGAGTAGTGTGGTGTGGGTAGAATATAAATGATAACAACAATATCTTCCACGTATCCAGTGCTTATTGTGTAAGCAATGCAAGGCACTTTACATGTGGTCACGTAATGTTCCAAATAACCTTTGAGGTAAATATCATTTTCCCCATTTTACACATGAATCTCATTGCAATTAAGAAACTTCCCCAAGATCATAGAGTCAATGAGCAAAGATGCTGGAACAAACCAACACACAAAAACAAAAACCTACAAACCAAATGAAAAAAGCCTAAAAATAATCCCATGTCAGTATGGCTCCAAAATTTAACCACTTAATAACCACACCATAGAGGTTTACCCTTTCTGTAAGGAATTTTAGAGTTCAGTGGTGACATAAGATGAGCACAGAAATAACTATATACATATCTGATAGAAAATTAAAAGTACAATAATAGAGGTATAGGAAAAATACTAAGAAACTGCCAGGAAGGAAGAGCCAGTTTCTCTCAGGTTCTGCAAAGGAAGAACCAGAAAAGGCTATGTGGAGGAGATGGCATTTGAAGATCTTGCACTGAAGTTTTAGATGCACAGACTGTGAGAGAACATTTAATATGGGAGAAACAGCTTGAGAAAGAAGACATGAAAGATGATAGGAGGATCATTCTAGGAGAATGAGAAAATAAAGTCAATCATCAAACACCTACTATATCCTAGACACTGAGGAATACAACATGAATAAAATAGCATAGTGAGAAATATAGGCAACTAAACACATTATTATTTAGAGTAATTGCAGAAGTATATAGAAAATACAAAAATAATTGAGAATAAAGAATGCAAGATTATGGATCCTTTCTTTGGTTTATAGAGTGAATTAGGATGGTAGCTGCCCTGGAGTGGACAAAAATTTAAATACCCAGATACCCTGTCTCACTATTTTTGTTTTTTAATTATGAAAAAAAGAATAATAAGGGCTTAGTAGGTAGAAAGGACAATAACCTATTTCATAGCATGGTTGTGAAGATCAAATGAGCTAATGTATATAATATGTTTAGCACAGTGCTGGCCCATTGTAGTGCTCAATAATGATCAGTTATTTACCATTTGATCCAGCAATCCCATTACTGGGCATCTACCCAAAAGAACAAAAGACTTTCTATAAAAAAGACACCTAAACTCGAATGTTTATAGCAGCACAATTCACAATTGCAAAGATGTGGAAACAACCCAAGTGCCCATCAATACATGAGTGGATTAATAAAATGTGGTATATGTATACCATGGAGCACTATTCAGCTATAAGAAACAATGGTGATCTAGCACCTCTTATATTCTCCTGGATAGAGCTGGAACACATTCTACTAAGTGAAGCATCCCAAGAATGGAAAAACAAGCACCACATGTACTCACCATCAAATTGGTATTAACTGATCAACACATAAGTGCACATATAAGAATAACATTTATTGGGTGTCGGGCAGGTGGGAGGAGGAGGAAGGAATGTGTATATACAAACATAATGAGTGCAATGTGCACCATCTGGGGGATGGGCACACTTGAAGCTCTGACTTGTGGGGGAGGGGGGCCAAGGGCAACATACGTAACCTAAACATCTGTACCCCTGTAACATGCTGAAATAAAAAAATAATGATCAGTTATTATTATTATTATGTTATTATTATAAATTCTTCCTGATGCTACTGATAAAGGAAGAAAATCATACTTAGAAAATGTGACAAGAAGTTCATAAGCAAGGCTTGAATTCCTTCCTGCCCTGGCATTTAAGGTCCTCCATTTGTACGTATAGTTCTAGCCCATGGTTTCAGCCTTGTCTACTGCTGCTATGCACATCCCCCATCCATTCTCCAGTCCCACCTTGACGATTGCCACCAGTACCTCCATGTCTATGTTCCAAAGGTATCCTGGACTTGCTTCTGTTATGGCAACTGTTACATTACATTGTAATTATCTCATTATAAGCAAGTTTATTGATACTTAAAGTGTGGTTCAAGTACCTGCAGCATCAGCATCTCCTTAGAGCTGGCTGGAAATGGTGCTTCCTATGCATGTTAAAGTTTGAGAAGTTTGTTCTACTTGCAGGGGTGGGGGACTTGTGGTCCTGGGGCCACATGTGGCCTTCTGGATCCTTGAGTGTGGCCTTTTGACTGAATCCAAATTTTAAAGAACAAATTCTATTTGTTCTATAAACAAATTTGTTCCGTGAAGTTTGGATTTGGTCGAGGGGCTGCACTTGGGGATCTGGAGGGCCACATGTGGCCTTGAGGCTGCACGTTCCCCAAAGTATAAATCCCCCGAGGTCAGGAAATTAACATTTTTCATCTAGATATCCCAACTCCTATTGCCACCTGGCAAAGAGTTAACATTTAATAAATGATTACTATGAATGAGTGAATTAGTTCATACTTGCTTTTTCACTTCCACTCCTTTTATTCAAGTCATTTCACCTTTTTTTTTCCTTCAGCCTTGGATACCACCTTTGTCTTCCCACTGTGTTAATGCTTTCACATGAACTGCTTCTGAATTCTTAATACTTGAGATCTCTCTCTCTCTCTCTCTCCCTTCTCGGAACCTCCCATAACACCTTGTATTGATTATATGTCTGTCTCTTCTCTCTTTCCCTCTCTGTCTCTGTTGCTCTCTCTCATTCTCTTTCTCCATTCACACATGAGCATATGCACACACACACATACACACACACTCACAAACAGTATATTTTCCTCTGCCTCACACATTAGAATTTGTCCTGGAGTTCGAATATAGTATCTTTTTTAATCTTCCTATAATTGTCCAACTGAGCCATTCCTAGCACAGTAAATATTATGTGCTTGATAAGTATTTATTGAATTAAAGACTGTTGGCACTAGGCCACTGGCCGGAGGAAGAGACCCAGTATGCAGCTTCTTAGCCTCTGCAGACATTGCTTCCTTCCCTCACTAAGTATCAACTTGAAGGAACTAAAGGAAATAGAAGGTTTTATGCCACACAATAGTCAAGAGATTTCAGCATAGAGTGCTAGAATGACAGTTGGAGTGAAAACAATACGACCTTTGTTCTAATAGGACATTTATTCCTAAATTGCTGTACAACCTTAGGTAAGCCATTTTCCGTTTTGTTGGACTATTTTCTTATCTATACAATGGGGAGAATTGAAACATAATTTCTGAGACTCCTTTCAGTGTTAACACTCCATGATTCTATACAGCTGCATGGTGCTTGCAAACATTAACCAATCAGAGGGAAACAGGCATTCCTGGCAGTAAACTGAGTACATCCCGCACCAGACCGGTAACACTGCAATTGACAATGAAAGCAGCTGTCAGAGGCCTTGCTTAAATTCACTCTGGTGAATAGCAAGAAAGTAGAGTCCTTTTGGGAAAAGTTGTAAGGTTCATGTTATACAGCAGAAAAAAGTAGGAAGGCAGAGAAATTATGGGTATTATAAAACAAGAAAAGCTTAAGTTTTCAAATATACTGATGTCAATTTCAAATTTTAAATTTATGATGAAATGAGACAAGGAGATATTAAATATCTGAAAAATGAGAGACATGCTAGATCGGGTGAGAAACTCCAAGGGTCATTAATTGTTATGCTTCATCAAATTATTATTGGTTGAAAGGAAAGGACTTTGATCCCTGGGGATAATATTGCACAAGGGTTTGAATACATCACAGGTTTATCTTCTAGTGCAACCTTCCTCTGAAACATTTGATACAGGTCAGTACCGAGAAAGCCTGGGAAGACTCTTCCTCTGTTCCAGGGAAGCAGCCTCAATGTCTCCATGTTCTGTTCACACCCTAGAAAGTGATCTACTGGAGATTCTAATTAAATTTGCTATCTGAAGATGTGGGAGATGTGACTAATTATACTAGGCTCTAAAAACGGGACAAAGAATTTTATCTGAGTACTTTGTTAGTCATTAAATTAAACGAACAGTTCAGTAATAAACCCAACAGAGTAAATCAACCAAGTGAAGTGGAATGCAGACTACGTTGAAAAGTTGGACCGAAAAGGTGTCAAACTTGTAGGAGAAATGCAGCTATTGAGCGCTATAATAGACTATTCGAGAAATTAATGTGCATTGTGGAAGTGTGCACGCTATGTTGTGACACAAGAAGAAAGGTCTTGTTTTAAGGAAGGAGAGTTTGAGAGCTGTCAAAGTGACACAGGATGACCTTAAAGCTGACAACTTTGGAACTAAGAAAATATTTGGTTAATAATATTTTCATTTAGGTTTAACTTTTCTCCTACTAAAAGGCTCAAGATCCTGTGAGACATTTAAATCAAATGAACAGGTCCTGGAAGCACCATGGAGAACTTGTTTTCTTGGTTGTTTCAATTTGTGCTACAAAAGATTATTCAAGGGGAAGGTGTGGTGATTTTAACTTAAAGCAAAATGTGGTTTTCATACAGATACTTTGATAAGACATTTCGGTTGCTGTAGATCCCCCTGGCAGCTATCACTGTAGCAATGATTACTGAAGATGATATATTGAACATTTGAGAATCTGCTATGTCTCTGGCAGTATTCTAGTGTCTGGGGGTATACTAACAACCTGATATCAAGGCCTTCTATATTTAAGAAGTTTATAATATAGTTAGTGAGACAAGACCACGGAAATGAATAATTTAAGAATAACACAAAACAATCTTCAGTCAAGCAAAAAACATATGACTTCAGAGAAGACAAGGAGCCACATTAGGTGAGAGTGTTCAGGGAAGAATTCTTTGAACTAGATTTTGATATATTGCTAGAATTTGGAAAATCAGAGAAGGATGGGGAAAGCAGCCCAGAATATAGGAAGAGCAAGGGCAGAGGCAGAGAGGGGAAGGAGCAGGGGAATGAAGGTGGCAATAGAAAGACCTGCCTGAACTGAGGAGTCAATTAATGCTAATCCAAGACAAAGGTGTAGGCTAAACATATAACAAAAAAGAATTCTCTTATCATTCTATATTGCTTTTACCATAGTTATTATTTCCTCCAGGTTACAGCTTCATCTTAGCAGAACTAAGAGGATAAACCTATAATTTTCTACTCTTCAAGCACCTTGTCTTAGACTGTTTTTGTGAACTAAGGTTTTTTTCTTTCATTTCTTTTTAATGTGTGGGATTTTTCCTTTGTGTTTCAGACCAGCTCCTCTGTATACACAGTGTTAATGAGTGACATTTAAGAATGCTAGTTTTACAGCAAAATTATTCATTCCATGTGTTACTGCTGGCTTCTGTTGCCTCTAATTCTCAACCCCACTCTCCATGTTAGTCTCATAATATCTAATAATATGGAGTTATTAAATTGCTTTACTTTTCTATCTAGCAGGATCAGAGCTACAAAAAAAAGTTCTCAATAAGGCTTACATTGTGTAATGAATCAACTAAAATATTGAGAGAGATCAATTTAGAGCAAAACAAAAAAAACCTTAGGGAATAAAATGACAATCTTTATGCCTGTTTCTAAGGGAAAAGCAAAAGGGTTTTTTTGGACAGTGAAATTACAAAATGTATTTTTCTACACCAAAGGTTATAATATAAGCAGTTTAGAGCAGTGGAAAGAAGACAGAATTTTAAAAAGGCAACAAATAAAACACAAAAACAAAAATGGCAATCATATTTTACAGTTATATGTCATTTGATAGGGAGTATGGCAGCAGATTGAGGCAATTGTATACTACAGCTCTATGAAGAAAAAGGAAAGAAAAAAACGCAACTTTCATTGGTATTCCAATGTGAATTTTTCTTTGTCAAATGGAGAAATTTGAAAGTTGTTAGTGACATCACAGAAATCAAAAAGTAACATTATTCATGATGACTTGTGTGTATGATAATCATCAAATTTATGACTTGGTTGTCATATTTAAGATCTGTCTTGTTTGAGTACCCAAAGTCTCTAGACTATAGGCTGCAAAGCCTAGATCCAAGGACTTTTGGAAAGAAAGGGTCTACAGTGAAAACTGTAAAGCGGAACCCATCAGATGTCCAAACACAGTACTTATCAAAGGTAGTGGATGAAGGCACCAAATAATGGCACTGTAAAAAGAGTGCCATCTAATTTGAGAGGGTGACTCAGAGCTCCACCAAGAGCACAAAGTGACAGGAACAATTTAAATACACAAATTTGAAAACACACCTACCTTTTAGTTTTGCAAATGAAGGCTATGAATATAATATCTAATATCTATCATCACCATAATTTCATAAAATATTTTAACACCAAAATTAGAGGGAGATTAATCTCTCAGGAAGGATTCTTCCCAAGGAAGAACAATAGGCAACCCAATACTGATATGTGCATATGTATATTGAAAATTCCTTCTTTTCTTTCTTTTTGCCCCAGACCAGTAAAAACTTGGCCATGAGCCAACACAAGTCTAGCGACTTGAATTGCAGAAAATATTAACTTAGAGAAAGAACATCTAGGAGTGCTGGAATTATATAGAATAGAATGTTTTATAGTGTGCCTGCCACTTTGTCAAAAGTTGGGAAAGAGCTTAAGAAGGCAATTTAAATAGTGGAAAGAGTAAGGCAGGGAGGGCTACAGTTATATCCAAGAAAGGCATCTTTATTTCATTTCAAATTGAATATAATCACCTGACCCCATTATTTAATATTCCACAGACTTCTGAGTGTCAATCACTGTGTGTCTATGTGTGTGTATAGTTATCCCTTAACTTCTCTCTCATTTTAATCATGTTAATACATTAGCTTATTCCTTTCTTGATACCCTCTCAGCACATGCCTTTTATTATAGCACCTGTTGTATACAATACTAATTATTTTCCTATCTGCTGTGGTCTCTTCTATTAGGTTGGGAGTCCCTTTAGGAAAAAGCCATGTCTAATGTATTTTTGTATTCCCAATGTGAAGTACATAGCCTGCCACAGGCTCATCAAATATATGGCTCTCTAAATATTTATTGGAATAAATAAATGAATAAAGATGTAAATATTTTTCTTTTTTATTGCCTTAAAAAATCAATAACTTAATACTTTCCAGGCACATTGCTAGGCACTAGGAATAGAGGAAATGATTAAAACCCAGTCCTTGAGCTCAAGAGGCTTTAGTAGATAAGATAGACAAGGAAATCAAATAATAATAATAATAATAAAAATGATAATAAAGTAGGCTAAATTCTGTAACTTTTGAAGGATAGAGGAAGGCCCTCTCAGCCAGACTGAGACCATCAGGGAGGGGTTTCTGGTGGCACCACAGAAGACACAGTTCTTGGGCTTATTAACAGCTACCCGGGTGAACAGACCTATCAGTGGGCATTGGCATTAAGATGGCCAGGTGAATGGTAATGTGCTCCTGTTAGAGAGGCAGGAGCAGTTTAAGAATAGGAGTAGGATAAATAAGGACCTCAAAGTAAGAGACACCTTTTTTTTTTCCCCCTGTGAACTGAAAGGAGAACTAATATGACTGAAAGGCAGGTATGTGGAAAGTAGAAGATTAATCAGGGCAATGGCAATCAGATTTGTATTTCCGAAGGTTCCATGTGGGCTATAATGTGGGGAATGAATTTAAGGTGCATAGAGATTGTGGTAAAAAACAGTTGGTAAGGACTTCAGATAAGCAATGATTCTAGCTGGCTCTAGAATAGAGGTAATATGAAAAGACTGCAGAGAAATCATTCAAGGGATGTTAAAGATATATGGATAGGGCACTTAGAGATCAACTTAAGGCGAATCAGTAGGAGGAATCTAGGAAAACATCTTGATGCTGTAACCATAGAAACAAGTAGCTTACTATGGGTCAAATGCTTT
Organism: Indri indri; assembly: GCA_004363605.1. Taxonomy (NCBI): domain Eukaryota; kingdom Metazoa; phylum Chordata; class Mammalia; order Primates; family Indriidae; genus Indri; species Indri indri. The sequence goes on along the minus strand of RJWJ010012614.1, from coordinate 26,632 downwards.
TCATGTATAAATTCATTAGCACTCATAATGACTCTATAAGATGGATACTTTTATTACTCCATTTTATGGATAAGGACTACTAAGGCATAAAGAGGTCGTACATCTAGTGAGGAGTAGAGCCAGGATGTGAACCCAAGCACATGACCTTAAATGCTACACCATACTGTTAATGCTTAAGACAATGGATTTAAAAGGAGACAACAATCCAAAAGGCAAACATTATGATGCGCTTTAGGGCACTTGAGGATAGATGTCCAGTAGGTATTTAGATGTATGAGTCTGAAGCCAAGGTGAGATCTGGTTATAGACATAGAAATGGAAGACATAGACATAGAGTTTAAAACCAGATCTGTGGATGTGGGTGTATTCTACTAGGGAATACAGAGTAGGAAGAAAAGGCATTACTGGGTGAAACAGACAAATACAGGATGAGGAGAAAAGGAGATGTCTAAGGACATAGGGAAGAGAAAGTCTAAGAAACAAGGAAAACCAGGAGCCTGGAAGCAGGATGTGTAAGTTAAAAAAAGGATTTCAAGAAGGAGCAAGCAACAGAGGCAAGTATACAGAAAAATAAAATTTAATAGGGACTAAAAAGTTTCCACTGCTTTAGAAACAAAGAATCTTGGTGACTGTGGTAAAAATGATTTCAGTGGATGTGTGGTAGCAGAACTTGGGCTTCAGTTCCCTGTAAAATGAATAGGACATAAAGAAGGGGAGATAATGTAGAACAACTCTTCAGTTTAGGAAGGAAAGTATTAAGGATTATTTTTATATAATGGGATGATGGTTGTGGTATAGTACCAGCAAATGAAACTTGGTTCAAATCTCAGTTCTGCTAACTATTGTCTTCATCAGTAAAATAGAAGTAAAAATACCTACTGTGTAAATGTATTGTTAGGATTGGTGACTATGTTTGCAGAAAACCTAACAAAAAGTAAGTACATGGTAAATGAGAGCCATAGTCTTATTAAAAATGTGAAGACTTTTAAATCTTATGAATAATTTATTGTTTGAATAATCTGTCACTCAGCAATAAATCATCTAAACTTTTAAGTGGGTTTCTATTTTTATTCAAATATTTGATGTCATAAGGACATAATCTTAGTTTCACTGTTGCTATATGAATAATTTAACTTTTAAGTGGGAATTCTTAGCAGCCTTATTGAGATATAATTCACATACCATAATTCCACCTATTTAAAGCCATCATTCAGTGGCTTTGAGTATGTTAACAGAGTTGTGCAGCCATCACTACAGTCTAATTTTAAAACATTTTCATAATCCCCCAAAGAAATCCATATCCATTATCAGTGACTTTCAATTGGCATCACCTCCCCCTCCAGCCCTAGGCAATCACTAATTTAGTTTCTAACTCTATAGATTTGCCTGTTGTTTACATTTCATATAAATGGAATCATATACAATGTGGTTCTTTGGTGAATGCTTGTTTCTACTTAGCAAAACCTCTCCAAAGTTCATCCATCCTGTACCATGTATCAGAACTTCATTCCCTCTTCTGGTTAAATAATATTCCATTGTATGGATATACCACATGCTATTTATCTATGCATCAGTTGACAGGCATTTGGGCTGTTCCCATGTTTTGGCTATTATGAACAATGCTGCTATGAACATTTATATACAAGTTTTGTATAAACCTATCTTTTCATTTCTATTGAGTGTATACCTAGGAGTGGAATTACTGAGCCTAAAGGAGGATTATTAAATTTAGTTTTAACAACAAAACTTAAACATGTTTGTAAATAATTAAAACAATTTAAAATTGCATGAAGTATAATAAAAGATAATTTTTGTCCCCATCCCATTTATACTCCCCTACAGTAAACACTGTTACTCAGAGGTAACAGTTCTATTTCCTTCTAGGCTTGATAGATGACATGCAACCTTTCTTATAATGAATCATTCTGGAAGATTGCAGTTACTTAAAATTGCAGGCTCGTTCATGAGAAAAAGCACTACCACCTGAAGTCTCAGACCCAAGTCCTGTATCTCACAGACTACTTGTGTGACTGTCTGATGTTGGGTAAGTCTCTTGATTTTGCTGGAGTTATCTTCTCAATTTTGTAAAAGTGTTTGGAAGCAATCTTTTCTAATCCTTTCTGGTCAAGCATTCTGTAATTAACGATTAAGGGCCCTGAGGATACACTATTAGCTTTAGGCTTATTTGCAGCCTGTTTTTCTTTTCCTTTCTTTTTATTTATAGTTGGTTGAAGGAACTTTAAAGAATGGGAATGACAATTACCCTCACCTTGCCAAGCACTGACATTTACTTAGCATGCTAAGCAAATTTTCAGAGTGACTGGTGTTGAAAATAAAGTCCTTCTGCATGTCTTCATCTGTTTCTTTTCTATCTTATAAGTTTGTTGAATTGATTTTTGTTTTATTACCCTTTACATGGTCAGGGTTGCTGAGAATTTTGCTTATGTAACTTGATCCCACTGTTGAAAGTCTAGCCGTGTACATTACAATGACCAAACTCATCTAAGATGTATTAGAGGCACCCATATATAATGAGACTTCTTCAGAGTATCTGGTATTGACACATGTTGAGTACAGATGAAATAGACATTAACAAAAAGCAGATACCACCTGTTCCAATGCATAACAGCTGGGCTGATGAAAATCAGTGGCCTAACTTAGAAATCAGAAATCCCAAAGAAAACTGTATATATTACCTTCCCCAAAGAGAAAAAGGGTGAAATCTGATGCAGCTGGAAGGAATCTTCCCTATCAACTCTTTTATGTATTCCCTTGAGCCTAGAGAAGACCTTCCACTAAACATAAACTCTCTCTCTGAGCTGTGAGACCGTAAATCACTGTTGTAGGTGTACACCCACCATGTGTCATTCCACCGAATGTCTACTATGTGCTCATGTGTCACATGGATAACTTATAGCGTGGTTCCTACCTGTAATAAAGAGCTGACTGAAAGACAGCTCATTTTCATGTTACACAGTTACTAGAGGAAAATTTCCAAATTGACTTGGGCTGTTCTTGAGGTTCATTATTCCCCTGGGCATTATGTGGTGGAAATGCATGAAGAAGAATTAAGGATTATCTGCAAGCCCCCTTAGTAGCTGATTTTGGACCTAGCAAGAAGAAAGGAAGGGTCTAAAGACAACAAACGTGAGAGGGCAGATGCGGGGTTAGAAAGAGCCTGAGTTCTGAGCACATGTGAATTTCCACTTGTTGACCTAGGGAAAGAGACAGGCCTCCATTATGCTCTATGAGAGAGGTCTCACTGTGGGCTACAGCAAGAGCATGGGATACATTAGGAAGCTTTTTGGAGAGAATGCAAAGAAGAAATCAACACTATGTGCTTAGGTGAGAATTCAGGAAAGACAACTAGTATTGAGGAGCCATAATTCATAGGTCTTTGACCAGAGCTTTATGACCTATTGGATGCCAGTAGCTGCCTGAGGCCTCACTGGCCAAGGCATTCACTTATTACTATCCTCATTTCTCACAGTCACTATCCTCATCCTTCCTGTGATAATTTTTTAACTTTGGGGTTTTGAAAAGTAGATCATCTTATGAGAAAGGTTTGATGCTCCTAAAACTGAATATTAATACTGCTCTGTGTCTGTCTTTTTTGTTTCTCTGCTGGGACAGGAGTCTGGATTAGAGGCTGTTTTTATGGGTCACAAGGATCCCAGAGGAAAAGACTCCAATATGAAAATCAGGGCAGTAAATCTGGCTGGCACAGAAACAGAGCTGCTCTGGAAGAGAGAAGGTGAAACAGGGAAGAGGTCATAGTCCTTGGTTGAGGGAAGAGGCCCCAGCTAATCATGGGTCCCCTATGGTACCCATCAAAGCCCAGAGTGGAAATCTCAAATACTAATAACATGAGACTCCCCAATGTGAAATAGCAGTCCAGGGTAGGAAAAGTCTTTGTCAAGAAAAGTCTTTGTGAAAGAGATGGAAGGCTTCTCACCTTGTCTCTGATAGACACTGCCCAGCTGCTAGAAGTCTAGCCTAGGCATGGAGCTTCAGTGTGGACAACAGTGGGAAAGGAGGAGATGTCTACCTGAAATAACATCACTCTAAGGGTTTGGGACAGTGACAAAGGTGAGAAAGCTAAGTAAACTGTTATGAGTAAGAGGACTCCTATGGGAAAACAATGAGAGAAAGGTTGCATTGTAAAAGTGTGAAAATGGTTGTATAGGACAACTCATGGGTCACCAAAGGACCTTGAAGGAAGGAAAGAAGTTACAGGATTCCAGCAATTATACTCATGGGAATCTAGTCTGGTCTGGTCAGAGGCTTTTTTTATTTTTAAATTTATAGCTCCTTTCCTCAGTGTAGCCTAGGGCCTACTGTAACATAGATTCCATTGATAGCAACGATAGTAAGAACTTATTAAACAATTAGTCAGATTAGAGTGGGGAGAGTGGGAAAGGAAACTATCACCTGACCTTCAGATTTCACATGAAGTCTCTGAATGCCTAGCATTCAATAAATACAAATCTATATATAGCTGTAGGAGAAATCAGGCCAGATTCAAAATGAATAAGGGTAAAAGCTAATTAAATTCAGATATATTTGAAATATGCAATCCACGATAAATTTCTAGACTTCTTTTTATATTACAGATGGTTGTTAACTATATCCACAAAAGAAACCCTCTAGGCCCAGTGGTCCCTAAACTTCCTGAGAACAGGGTTCAGCCACATCTGGATTGTATATTCTCAGAAGTACCAACCCTGTAATATGCACTTAATACAATTTCTTCATCAGAAAAATACAAGGGCTGGACTCATTGTTTACTCCAATCTTTGGACCCCTATATCTCTAAACATACATTAGCCTCTAGTTATTTTTTTTTTTACCTATGGGGTTGACAGAATAATAACCTTGCAATTACGCCAGAGGCATGCGAACGGAAGCAGATGGAAATGACAAAAAGAAATAAAATTCTCATTTCTTATCCTCACCCCATCTTCAGTTGGGCCAATCCATTATGTCAGGCAGGTTGTTCAAAAGAATACTTGGTCAAGGGGATGAGCTAGGGCTGAAATCTAGTCTGAGGACCGTTCACCATGCCACAGGCCCTGGCATGATGTGTCCTTTGTCTAGAAAATGGGGAGGCTTTTAAAAATTTGTGTAAGTGCTCTGGCTAACTTATACCTTATATATAAGGTATAAGTGAATGAATCATATATTCATTGTCTTATACCCAATATACCTTTCCCCTTTTAAAGCCAACCATAAAATTCCTCTTTACCCTCTAATATATTCATTTTTTTTTTTCTGGAATAGATTGATCTTAGGTTTTAGTATTCAATTTGGAACACACATCCCTACTGACTTTAAAAGCCCTGTTCAAGGGATCCTTTAAACTTCATATAAGCTGAAGGTCTAGAGAACTGAATTAAAGAGTTGAAATGGGAGACTTATTTTCTTTGCTCTGAAAGGTAAATTTTGATCCCTCAATTAAAATAAAATTCTACATTCTAAAATATTCATGTCTCTATATAAATACAGGCAGGCTCGTATAACCCTTCTCCATACTGCCAACCACCCTATCATTCATTTCCCTTCATAATTCATTGGACTCGCCATTAGGCTATGGAATGGAAACAGTCTTTTATAACAGTCCTTTAGTACAAATTCATTCTTACCTCAGCCTGAGGTATCTGTTTAGGGGGTTGTAATATGTCATTTAATACATACACATATAATGATAGCTAAAATTTATGGAGTGCTTCATATTTTTCTGATATTGCTCACAGCACTTTACATGTGACTTCATCAAATCCTCATACAGACCCCATAAGATGGACACTACGCTCATTGCTATTTTATAGAAAAGTCACTGGCTCAAGTTTATACAGCTAGAAAGTTGTCGGGGTAGAATTCAAACCCAAATACTCTGACTCTAGAGAGTATAGTTTCTTAATCATATGTTCATTGTCTATCTAGTCTGTCTATTTAGGATCTATCTATCCAAAGAGACTTGACTATAATTTAATTGGGTATACTTTTTTCTCAAGCAGAATTTAATACTTGAAGAGATTGTGTGACTAAGACAACATGCAGTTAATATTTATTGGACACATTTGAAAGCATGGATTCTGGTGCCAGGCTACTTAGGTTGAAATCCTACCTGTGTGACCTTAGACAGACAGGTTATTTAACTTCTTCAGACCTCAGTTACATCACCTGCAAAATGTTAGGTGTAGGATAATAATAACACATACCTTCCTGGGTTGCTGTGGAAATTAATGAGTTAAGTTGTATAAAGTGCTGCCTGTGGTAACAAGATTATTAATATGATAGTGATTGTTGTTATTATCCTCGTAGTTACCGTCATTATCATCATTATCATTGTTACTATTAGCACTATATGTCAGTTACCATTTTTGATACAGAAAATGAAACAATAAACAAAACAAAAATCTTGCTCTAATGAAATTAATATTCTAAGTGTAAGTCCGAATGGCCTCATTTTCAACTATCTCGTTTCATTGTTTCCATTTGTTTGTCAAATCATATACCATAATTTTTCTATAAAATTGGAATGATCATACCTGCCCCATAGGTTGTAATGAGGATAAAGTGAGCTAGTACATGTAAAAGTTTTGGAACAATGCCTAACACATAAAAGCACTCAACACACGTTAGTGGTTTTAATTAATTTCTGAGCCATGGATATTATAGTTTAACATTACTGTCTTAATTCCTTCTGAATCCTATAATTTTTTCCTATAGTATTTTTACACAGCGTTTTCTCACAGCTAGTTTTCCTCCATAGAGGACTCCTTTTGAAGTTGTGCTTATTCTCTGTTTTCTCATTGTTACCTAATAATATGATGGTTACTAAAGTAAATGCAAAGATTGCTCCCAAAACACAAAGAAGACATCCCCAAACTAAAGGAAAATAAATTCATATGATCTCAGACAGAGAAATAATCTCACTGTTAATTTTTTTAAAAAAAACAAAATTAAATTTAGATTGTTTTATCACAGAAAGTTATTTGAACATCACAGAACAGGAATTTTAGAGTAAGACCAAGCTGGGTTTACTTCCCAGCTCTGCCATCGCAAGGTTTTTGACCCAGACTGAGCCTCCCACGCTCACCTGTTTGCCCAGGGTTGTCGTGCAGAGTAAATGAGAGCTTTTAAAACAGGGTAAGTTCTTGTTTCTGTTGTACTTTACACTAAAAATTTTAAATGTGCATTAAAATAATTCTGAAATTCTTAATGAAAGAACATTTTCCTCCTAGCATCTAAAGAATAGCTGAGAGAGGGGGAGAGTTAATGCTATATATCTAAATTATGTATTTAGAGAATGCATTAATTTAAAAGCAAGGGGGCGTTTCTTTCAATGTGAACCCCTGCATATCTTACATCGCAGAGGAAAAGGCGAAACCAAATGTGGCAAGAGTGGCCTCAGTGATTTTGTGGAAGTCAATCAATCTCTCCTTATTTTCCTTAATTCAAATCGGGCTTAGTGATCACGTACTTCAAAAAGGCAGTGAAGGCTACATCAACTTAGAAAGGGGCTGTGCCTCGTGTGTCATCCCCAGAAGGCTTCCTCTCCTGGTTTTAATTAAAAATTAATTAAGATTATATCAGCCTTTGAAGGGCATAAGAATGTCAACGATTTGTTAAGCATCCTCTTTCTCTTTTTAACGGCGCTATTTCCCAGGTTGAATTATGTGAACAAGGCTCAAATTTCCTTTCAGAATCTACAGATTCGTGGCAGTGTGGGTGTGCCATGTGGAGGACTGAGTGAGAAGCTGTGGTGTTCATGGTGAACACAATTAAGTCTCCATAAGAACATCAGCTTGTATGTGGGAACGCAGATCCCTCCACTTGCCAGATCAAAACCTACAATTTGCAAAATTGCTGGGATTATTAGAAACTATAAGGTACATATGTAAATTGGCTACTATCTGTGCTCTGTAGATTAACCGTGGGATAGAAATATCACTGCGTAAGTAGATAAAAAAGAAAATTATCTCACATAAGTATGAAGTCACATGTGGGTTTAGAAACATGCCACTTTTTATAGGGAACCTATAAATGTAATAATAAAAGGAAAAATATATGACTTTGCCAAGTAGGATGGCTGTTAAGAATGACATTAATAGATGGACTTAGCATCAACAGCTTTCTAATGGCCTCAGGAGATTTATCTGTGATGACAGACATTTTCTGCCTGATTTATGATAGCAATAAAAATAAATATACATAAGTTCAAGGCTTTAAAATAGAATAAGCATATGGGAACAATTAATAATGACTAATGTGGATAGTGCCTAGATGAAAATTCATTTGCTCTATTTCCCTTGATCATCGTAACAATTCTATGAGGGGAACAGCACAGATGTGATTATTTTTCTCATTTTCTGATGAGTGAATTGAGGCTCCGAGGGAGGTAAAGTGTTTAGCTAAAATGCATGTGGTTAGTATGGCCAAAAGGAAGGCTTCAAACCTGGACAGTCTGGGCACAACCCTTGGCTCCTCTATGACATCACATTGCCACCATCTCAAACAAGAGACTTAATATATTTTGCCTCTCTTCCCTTCCATTGTCTTCTAAAGCGTTTTATGTTTAAGTGTATTTATTGTGAATAAGAGTCTCACTCTCTCCAAGGGAAGGCAATGAATCACCATCCAGGTGAATATTATTACAAGCCAGAAAATTCTTCCCCTGGATCATTCATTAATACCACCTATTCTATTTGATAAATAATTCTGAATCCATTTGTACCTCTCTATCTCCATAGTCTCAGTTCACTTCATGATTTCAACACTGCTCTATGATATGCTACTTACTATTCTGTCTTCAAACTCTTTCCACACAGCTGACAGAATGTTATTTCTAAAAACACAAAGCAGATTGTGTCTTTGCTTAGCTTTAAAACTTTTCTACAGCTCCCCACTGCTTGTAGGAAAAAGTCCAAAATCCTCAGCCTGACAAGTAAGGCCCTCTATGATATGCAGCAGCCTGTATCTCCAACCTTATCACCCACCCAGTAACCCTCAGCCACACAGAACACTGGTAGTCCCAGAAAGCACTGTGTTTTTATACATCATGAGGGTTAACTCTGTGCTATTTATTTTACTTGGAACACATTTCTTCCTTAATCCTACTGATAAGCCTAGTGTCTTCCCGATAATTCCAAGAAAAACAGATGCAAAGTTATGTTATTCCTTCTCTGCTAACCTTTAGAGACTCACATGTATTTCTTTTATAGATCAGGGCTGAAATTTATATGTGACTTGAATTTACAGGTTTTGAAAAAATTAAATCATTAAAGTGTCAGATGAATTTTCTGTTAATTTGCAAGGAGAGAAAGCCCACAAAAGATAGGTTTAACATTCAAATGGGAACATACATATCTGCTGACTTAAAAAAACCCATTTAAGGGATCCTTTAAATTTCATATGAGCTGAAGATCTACATAACCGAATTAAAGGATTGAAATGGAAGATTTATTTTCTATGCTCTGAGAGGTAAATTTTGATCCCTTAATTAAAACAAAATTCTACATTCTAAAATATTTATATCTCTACATAAATACGGGCAGGCTTGCACAGCCCTTCTCCATACTGCCAGCCATTCATCTCCCTTTACAATTCACTGGACTCACCACTAGGCTATGAAAGGAAACAGTCTTTTATAAACAGTCCTTTAATACAAATTCATTCTCACCTCAGCCAGAGGTACCTATTTAGGGGCTCACCATAATTTTGGCATACAATTGAGGTTTTGTGAGATAAAGATCTTGCTCTGTGTCCCAAAATTAAGAGTGTGTGAGGCTGCAACATTAGGATTTATACAAAGAGAGTAAATTATAAATGGATTCTCTGAGCCCTGTAGAGAATAGTTAGAAGTTAGACCAGCAGATGGACCTATGAGAAAATAAGGTTACATTTTCCACAGATAATGCTTCTTATGAATGATTAAGAATTGGTGAAACAAGGTGAAGTTGGGGACATTCCTGTGTATATGTTCACATCTCTGCAGAAGGGACAGTTTAAGATCATGCTTGCTTCCATCGTTACCTCCTATACTAGTCTGATTTTAGTTATGTTAAATTAAATAAGCAGGAGGCCATTAGCTTGAAGCTATCTCCACACTCTGAATTCCTACATAAGAAACTGCAATCTAACTTAGTACATAAACAAACCAAAACCTAAGTCAGGAGTATAACACACAGCAGTGTTTCGCACAATCACAAGCAGCCAGGTTTCAGCCAATTGCATGCCATCGACGCATCACATTATTCCCAAATAAGGCAAATGTCTCGTGACATTGTGCCCAAATAAGGTAGATGCCTAGCTTTAGCCAGATAGGGGATTTTTGTACTTTGCTTCTGTGTTCTGTCTATAAAACAGAAGTTCCCAACTTTTGTGGGGCCAGGGACTGGTTTCATGGAAGACAATTTTTCCACAGACCACGGGAGAAGGGGTGGAGGTGGAACTCAGGCAGTGATGCTAGCAATGGGGAGCCACTGTAAATGTAGATGAATCTTTGATCAGCTCGCCTGCCGCTCGCCTCCTGCTGTGTGGCTCCCCACTTCCTAAGTTTCATGGAAGAAAATTTTCCTATGGATGGGGTGGGGTGTAGCTCTGCAGCCCAGTCTCTAACAGGGCATGGACAAGTACTCGTCTGTGGCCTGGGGTTTCGGGACTGCAGCTATAAAAGCTTGCTTTTTACACTGCAGAACTCTGTAAACCTCTTCTGGTTCTGAGTGCTGCCTAATTCATGAATTGTTCTTTGCTCAAATAAACTCTGTTAAATTTAATTTGTGTAAGTTTTTTCTTTTAACAGTTACTTAGAGATTAGGCACATTAGAGAAATTGAGGCCTTTTAGCAGATATTTATCCCACAGTAAGTAATTCTCCATTTATAATATCTGTGAGCTACTTAAGGGAAGAGACCATGTTTATTCATCTCTGAATCCCTACCATCCGGGATAATGCTTGGTACCTAGATGAAGTACCATATTTCATCTCTTCAACAAGTAGAAATGTTTTGTGATCATACAGTGCTTCAGAGTTCATTTCCTATCCAAAATCTGCCAACATATTTTAATTAGCCTTTATCTGGTTTATCTCAGCCTCTGTTTTCAATGGCAAAATATCAATAATTAGAACCATTGATGTAAAAGGACAAATGAAAATGTGACATTCATGTTGAGAAAACAGCCAAGAATACTATTGTCCTTGCCCTAGAAATATCAAAAGCTGAATAACTTATTCTCCCAAAGTAGACAACCTAATTATAATATAAAAACCACTTTTTTTTTTTAAGAAAAAGAGATGTACTGGATAAGTAGGAGTCCCATAGCAATCCCATTTGCTTTTCATAGAGCTTCAGATTTTAGTTTGAGTTCAGGATCTGCCCATTTCTTGCTTTTGTAAGCTCTAAAAAGTCAATTACTCTAAACATTATCTGCAGCCTTAGGCGCTGTGCCAAGTAATATAAAATTATTTCCTAAGGAAAACTTATAACTTCTCTGTTTTCTTTTAAATGATCTTGCAGAAGTAAATTGTGTGTACAGTTAATTCATCCCTGGATGTTTGCTGTTAATTCAAAGAGCCAAAAACTTGTATATTTCCACCGAGGCTCAGAAAAATATAGAAGACTGAATCTGGTTGCTTTTGCTGACTTGCCTCCATTCTTCTGAATGCTGATTAGGAATTAAACTGATATAAATGTAAGGGTGGTTTCACAAGCTAACTCTCCTAGAGCTAGTTTATATCCTAATCTGAGGCTATAATTGGTGTATCAGTGTGTGCATACTTCTGGAATAAACTGTGGGAAATTCTCAAAAACCCTGAAAAAATATACATCATTATATACTGCAACTTAAAAATCAGACATTTATTCAGTATCTTTGGTTGTCTTTTTCAGCTTGCATCTTTGGAAAAAGTTGTTCAAGTATAGTATCTTGCACTTTGTTGGTGCTTGATAAATCTTGGTAGATACATTCTTATAATGTCCATTTTAGGGCAGAAGATCCCAAAATATTTTTATTTTACCATGAGTAGAAATAAAATATAGACCCATGAAGACAGTGGATTGGGTTCCTCAACATCACCAGAGTTGGATAAGGGTTTGTCTATCTAATTCTAAATTTTCATCTACTTCTGAGAGTTGTTGAGTTACTCAAAGACGCAATGGTAGGCTGGGCGCAGTGGCTCACGCCTGTAATCCTAGCACTCTGGGAGGCAGAGGCGGGCAGATCGTTCTGAGCTCAGGAGTTCAAGACCAGCCTGAGCAAGAGCGAGACCCCGTCTCTACCAAAAATAGAAAGAAAATTAATTGGACAGCTAAAAATATATAGAGGAAAAAAATTAGCCGGGCATGGTGGCACATGCCTGTAGTCCCAGCTACTTGGGAGGCTGAGACAGTAGGATTGCTTGAGCCTAGGAGTTTGAGGTTGCTGTGAGCTAGGCTGACGCCACGGCACTCACCCCAGGCAAGAGAGTGAGACTCTGTCTTAAAAAAAAAAAAAAAAAAAAAAGACACAATGGTGGTGTCATAAATGGAACCAGAATACTTAAACTTTTCCCCTGGCTGCATTTCAAGAAACATTGGCTTTAGGAGGTATTTCCTATTTGAGAATAAGTAAATAATCTTTGAAACTAATTACTTAGTCTTCATGAAGAACTGACAGTTACCTTACTGGCTCTATAATGTAGACAATAATCATCGAAATGGTTTAAAGTGAGAGTGAAACACAAACTGAGTTCTAGTTATTGTTATTTGTTTCTATGTATGTATTCATTCATTCGTGGAGTACTTTTATGTATCTTCTAAGAACTGGGTAAAGCACAGCTTGAGCTGTGACTTGTTCCTGAAACAGGTATCAGTTTGCTTGTCTTGTTTGCAGATCTTATTTCTATATTTATTTATTCACTCAATAATTTTGAGCTCCTGCTGTGCCAGGCACTGTGCTGAGCGTTACAGACATAATAGTGCAAAAATGGAAATACTTCCACCCATTGAGCTTACAGTGTAGTATGTGATACAGGCATTTAGTTTGAAAATTACACAAATAAATGTACAATTATAAATTGCTTAAGTTTCATTGGAGAAAAAAATGAGTGAGAATGTATAATAGGGGAGCTGATTTTCAGAGAGCTTCTCTGAAGAAATGCTGTTTAAGCTTCGATCTAAGATGACCAGAAGTTAATCAGTCAATGTGTATGAAGAGCTTTTCAGTTCCAGGGAAAAGCATGTGTGATGCGCTTGAGACCAGAAGAGATTTGGTACATTTTGTGAATAAAAATAAGGCCAACGTGAATAGTGTGGTCAGCAAAGGAAAGAGTGAAATGAGATGTTTAAGAGGCAGGCAAAGGCTAGATCATGCAAAGCCTGTATGCTATGTTAAAGACTTTGCATTTTATCTTAACACAAAAGGAGAGAGATAAGATCTGATCTGTATTTTTAACAGATCACTTTGGCTGCATTGAGAATAAGCCAGAAGGACAACAGTGGAAGTGGCGAGATCAATTAGGAGGCTATTATAGGTGGGAGATGATGGGGGCTTGGATTAAAGTAGTGGAAATAGAAGTAAAGGGCAATGAATAAATTTGAGATATATTTTGGAGGTAGAATCAACAGGATTTGAAGATGGACTGAATGGTGGATGTGAGAAAGAACAAGGTGGTAAGGATAACTCTCAAGTTTTTGGTTTGAACAATGGGGTAGATGCATGTGCCATTTACTAAGCTGGAGAAGTACGGAGGAGGAGCACAGTGGGATGAAATTAAGGTATTTAGTATCAATATACTGGTGACAAGGCCACTAAAATGGGTATGTATATATGTGTGTCCAACTTTTTTTATGGAAAGATAAGATAAAGAAAAAGATAATGGAGAAAAGAAAAAAGAAGGAGGTAATAGAAGGGGACAAAATTAGAACAAATAGAAAATAGAATTCCCAAAGAGGGGGATGGTGCATAGGGGTTGAGTACTTATCAAAATTGCTGAGGGTGTGTAATTTGAAAAAGACACAGTCAATATTAAATAATATTTTTTTTAATTTCAAAAATGAAAAAAATAAACCCTATGGTCTCCATAATGCACATTACAGAAAGTAAACTGAAAAGAATAATATCTGGTGAGTCCACATAGAAAGTAGATTCTATCAGCTACTTATTGGTGAGTTTTTCCAGATGGATGCTTCAAAATCCCCAGTGGGGTAGAAAGAAACCAATGTAACATTTATGTTAATCAAAAAAGAGCATAGTATGAAAAAAAAAAAAAAGATGTACTGACTAGAGCCAGAGAAAGGGAGATGAGATGTCAGGATAAAGATAGAGAAAGGATAGAAAAAAAGAAATGGATAATTTTTCCAGTGAGCAAAAATACGCAAGTCATCATGCCTATGCAGATGCAGCGGCTAATGGTCTGCCAGGTCAGTCTCACCTGGATTTGAATCCCAGCTCTGCCACTTACTAGTGGATGACCTTGGGCAAGTGAGGCAACTTCTCAAGTCTCAATTTCCTCATTTGTAAAACAGAGATAATGATAACATCTACCCCACAAGGTGACTGTGAGGATTAAAAGAAATAATTCATAAGAAGTGCTTAACAAAACGTCTGGCACAGAGGAAGAGCTCATTAAATGTTAGCTGCCCTTATGTAGCTGACTATAGGTGCATAATTGCTATTAACAGATGTCGTTATTGTGGGTGTGTGCACCTTCTCGCCTCCCTATGACTATGGTGACTTTGCCCTCTTAGCTTCAAAATGGTATTGTTCCATCAAGAAATAGTTTTTATGATTTATTAAAATATATTTTTTTGTTTAATTAATATTTATAAAGCATTCTGAAAAACTATTAGGCTTTAATTGTTGCAAAGTAATAAAAATGCTCCAGCTGATTACATAGTCAAAATATGTTTTCGCATTTATTTCTGAAAATACTACATATAATTTAAAATTTGTTATTTAACACCCCTAGAGAGACCAGTAATTGACTTCTAAATTTATTCTGTGAAAATGTCAAAAAATAAAGATGATATTGTAAGGAGACCCTCTTGATTATAACCATTTTCACTCTGAATCATTCTAAAATCTATATTTGCTCAATCCTAACAATATTATGAAGATACTGGTCTGAAAACATAACTATATAAACACCCCATCACGTGTAGAAACATCACAATATGGAACACTGATTCTATTTTGCTTCCTCTCCTCTCCCTCTGGCTTTGGCTACTATGCGAAGATGGGGATTTTGTTATTTATTTATCACACATATGCTTTAGAATATTAACACAGAATTGTGTCCAAACTTTAGACCTAGAATGATTTGCTTATAAATTTGTTGGGGAAAGACTCAAAACATTCTAAGGTCAAGTCTGGATTCCACGTTTATTGGCAAGATCATACTGAGGGCAATGCTTTAACCTCTCTGAATCTGTTTCCTTATATAAGATGGGAGGAATTAAACAAGAGGACATATATATACACCTAGCATGATAACATAGTGTAAACATTAATTTCATGTTCTTTGTGGTTAGATGGAACCAATTAATTGTGCAGTTTTGGACACGTTGCTTAAACCTCAAGGAGGTTAAGTGATGATATTAATTTAATATTTTAGTTAAATATTAAATGGCAGTAACAGTGCCTATTTTTTAGGGTATGTTATACCTGGAGCATAGTAAGCACTTATTAAATATTATTCAAAAAATATTCAATACATGTTCTCTTTCATCCTTCCGTATGAGGGAAAGGATGCTAATTAGTTCCAAAATTAATTCTTCTGGAAAAATATAATTAATACCTTATTAAAATGTATGGGAACCAAGAACACGTGAAGCATCATGTGATCTACGTGCTCTGTGATCACACCAGGAAAAAAAAAAGGCAATGTTCTTAATTTCTGCCATTGCAACAAGGGAGCAGAACATCTCTCCACCTTGAGTAAGATGTTTCATGTAAGAGAAGTGAGCAGAGGCAGATTCTACCCATTCACCCTTGTGGAAGCACATGCAGTTGGAGAAGATGAGGTGAGGAAGCGCATGCAGTACCTGGTCATCTCAGAGTCAGGGAGCAGGCCTAGGTGGTAGTGGGGGTAGGGAGTTGAGAGAAGGAAGCTTTTGTCACACTCAACAGGGGAATAGTGCCTGGGAGAAGCAGGCTTATCACACAGTTTGTTCACAGTGCTGTAAACTGGTTCCGGAGGCCTGGTAATACAAGAGGAAGAGAAAGATATGCATGATTAGCACACACAAGGAACAACTATGGAACCAGTAGCATTTCACCATATGCAAAAGTAAAAATCTAAAACAATGTCATTTACTCCTTATTTCTCATTAATAGAAACCCAATTTTCCATTGTTCATTTTTCCTATAATAAAGACTTCATTCTTCAGCCTCCCTTGTGGGTAGATGTAACCACATGAAAATGTGTGGTACAATGTGATTTGAGCAGAAGGGTTTTGTGGACTTCCAGGTTGGCTGCATTATAGGCAAGGCGATTTAGCTGAAATCCCTATAATTTTGTTGTCTCTCATTTCTTCGGTTTGCTGACTGGGAACACAGACATAATGGCTGGAGCTTCAGTGGTCGTCTTGGACAATGAAGCAACCTTGAGGATGAAGTCCAACTATACACAGAGTGGAGTATAAAGACAGAGCTCGATGATACAGAGTGATACTATACCACCTCTGGATTACCTACCTCTGGATTTCTTTTATGTAGATAAAAATAAACTTAGTTGTTTAAGTTAATGTCATTTTTTGTTACATAAACAGGATCTAATATTAACAGATGTACTCCTACAAAATTTAAGACTGCAAATATATTAATACAAAGAAATAACTATAGATAGGACCTTCCATAGGTGTTAATACATTTAATTATGTTTGGAGTCCATCTAACAACCTCTATATACACAGGAAAATATAAAGAATGCTATTCTCTTGCTATATAATTTAGGTCCATGACTATTTAGAGAACTCACTGCATCTTTATTTAAAAATATTATTATACATAAAATGGCAGTTAATCTAAACTGCCAGCACAGAACCTTAGAAAAAAGGAATCCATGACTTTTTTTAGGTCATAAACTAAATTAAGGAAGAATATTTTACTTTCTGAACACGACAATGAATTCAACACAATGAAAATAAGGCCCTGTACTTTGTTCAGTATTGAACTCTTGAAAGTTACCTATATCTTTTTTGAACCATTTTATGGCTATGATATTATTATATAATTCACATATTTAGTAGATTTGGTGCTTGGGGCAAGCCTCAATACCTTGGATTTTAAAAGGAAGCTCTTATTTCTTTGCTTACAGTTACTTCTAGAATTGTTTCACAATGGATTGATTACTTGCCTAAGTTCAATTACTCATCATTCAAAGTTTTATCAATACAGAGATATAGTTACTGATACTGGAGGTTCATTTTTACCTTTAATTTCATCTTTTATTCCTTCCCTATTTATTTACTCGTTATTTTCTACAATCACTGGGTAAAGAATAGACATATCAAATCCGTTTTCTTTTCTTGATTGTGAGAACACTTGATATTGAAGAAAATGAATAGATGAAAAAATGCCAAAACATAACAAACCACTTGACAAACTTGACAAAGTCCTTTTGCAATATTGACAAGGTCCTCTTTCAATCAAACAACAAAACTAAAAGTATCAGTGAAAATCTCCTTTCAAGTGGCATAAAAATGGGGTTCACATTTGAAGGTTTCTGTCTAACAGCCTTAATACAGTCCTGGGATTCTGTCATATATTCTATCATACAATATGTATATTATGTACTAGGGCACAGTATAATATACAATAAGCACTACACAAGCTATAGTCAGAACAAAGAAATGTCACATTTTAGGTACTTGACAAACGTTTCTTTGAATTAATGGATAATTTGTTTACCATTCTCCATCAAAAGAAATAAAAAAAACAAAACAAAACTTCTGGTTCTTTCGAGGAAGCCAAAAGTTATTTTACGTCTCCTAATTAGGTTTAAATTTTTTAGGCCATTATTAATTCTCACAGGTTACACCAGAAGGACCAAAACTCCAAGATTGTCGGGAACTGATGGGCTTTAAGTTGTATGTTAAAGCATGTGTGCGCAGTTCATCTGCCCTCAGAGGGATGGGCTTCATATGTGTTTGAGTTTGCCACTGTAACTCCACGGGCATAGTGAGTTCCTCAAAGACTTCTCAGCCCTGTGTTCCAGAAGGCCTAATATTGGCAGTCCTTCCCTGCCGTTATATTCTCTGCGACCTCTCTGCCAGATAGACAAGAAATGTCAATTTATGAGCTTTCACTGGGTGGCAGGAACAGATGCCACCATCATTTCCTATTTAGTTGGTAAAAAGTTACCTTGGGGAAATGACTTTTGGCAGTGTGAATCAGCTGGTAGCAATGAAGAGCCTGTTTATTTTATTATAAGCATCCAGAGTAGCCTGGGTTAGAAGGTAATGTATATGGTAATCCAATCCAAGGTGGCTACTGGCTTTCTTCATTCTGTGGATTCCCCCAGAAGAGGGGAAGAGTAGTTGGAGATATTAGAGTGATTTCTAAGTGAATTTATAAACAAGTCATTTCTCTTGCTGTTTACTTATCAAGAACCATAGATAAATGGCTTTGTAGTGTCATCTGCTGAGATACCAGCATTTATTTGCATATCTATGGTTTTATAATTGCAGGCTCTTATAGCATATAATTAGCACATCCTGACCCTTGGTGATCTCTTTTTTCTCTGCACTCCATTAGCACTTGCTATTTGTTCTGCTTCCTTGTCATTTTTAATTGCAAATCCACAATGCTGGTGTGTGTTGGAGGAAGGTGCTTCATCTACACTTTATTCTACGGTAAACTACCTTGGTTGCAAAGGCTCCTTCCCATTTTCCCCACTTGACCCCAGCTCAATTTCTTGGTCTCCTCCCTAGCCACAGCAGTTTAGATCATTGGACCAGGATTAGGCCCCTCACCCTGCAACTATGACCTGTAGGGTAGGGCTCAAATGGGGAAAAAAAGGATTAAGCCAATTGGATTCTCCTATGGAATGTGAATAAAGGGGCAGAAATTATCAGCTGGTAAAATAAGGAAAAGATGCAGACATGCAGACGGTAGCTCTCCCCCTAATTACAGAGCACCAGCGTGAAGCTCTACCAAATTTTGTTGCTAAAATGTCTAGAGGTTCCTTGAATCTAGAATAATGGTCTGGGTTCATTTTTTAAGGTGGGCTATTAGGGCTCATGCTATTGAATTTCTTTGGTGGTTCCCGTATGACTTTAGTTGTATAAGGAAAATCAACTACTAATCTCCCACTCTGTCCTCTTACTGGAGTTGAGGTCATATTTCTAAATTGTCATCAAAAAAGTGAAAGTAAAACAGTCACCTTGTTTATTTTTACATCCCTTTCACATCACTGCAACTAGACTATGCTACTCAAAGACAAACAGACAAAACCTTGGACCTCTATGTCATCCCACAGTACATAAGACAACACCAGACTGACCTGTCTTTAAAACTTTGATATCTTGTTCATTAGGAATTCCTTTGCATTGCTTTAATTTTCTAAAATATTGAGTTAAAATATTATTATCTTAATTAATTATTGAGTTTTTTTATGTCCCATTAAATTTGCAGCCAGCACCAGCTTCTTACTCACCTCATTCTAGTCCCTGCCCTGTATCAGAAACAATAAATGCTTAAGACAGTGATAATGGTGACTGTGATGGTAAATACTCTTCATCTGTGTAGCACCTGAAGCTACAAGGTCAAAGGAATATGACTCCCTTCTCTTAGAGGTAGAAGTAAGAATGATTTAGACTTTATTGAGCTTTCTAATTCCCCAGCAAAGGGACTGTCCTCAAAGCCCTCAGGGTGTCTCAGGCAGGGCCCTCACCTCACTGTACTGTCATATTTGGTTTGCATGGCTTCCCTTTTCTAGAATATTAGCTCCTAGATGATCAGGACCAAATCTCATTTATCTTTGTTTCCCCATTATTTGCTGAATGCAAGAGTATATAAATGAAGTACTCTTATAGAAAATGAGAAGTGCTAAGACAGAGACAGTGATCAGTACTTTTTATTTTCTCTTCTTGAGGCAGAACTAAAAGGAAGAGTCTAAAATTATAGGAGGAGGGACTTGGGTCAATTTGGGTCATATATTTATTTACCTTTGGGTATACATCTCTCTGTCATATACACTGATAAGGATAAATCTGTAGACCTTTCATATTCTCCAACCCTCATCTTGCTGTGGCCTTCTTTGGCTGCCCTAATGGGAAGGGAGCATGCAATCCCACATCCTACATTAGCAGGACATAGAACTAAACTACATTAATGGTGGCAGTGGGATGCTAAGTCTTGGGTGCCTAAGCATCCAGTATATTGCCTGACATAATTTGAATGAAAAAGTTTTTTAACCTTAAAATGGTGCCCCACACTCCTCATTAGAAGTAATATACTATCTATTGGGTCAAGGATTTGGAGAAGTAAGTTTAAGAGGACTGAATTCCAAACCTGGTCTAATAGGTCTTAAGGGCAGAAGTTTGGGAAACCCTAAAAGTAATTAGGAGATAAAAGAGAATATAAGATCATGCTGTGAACTATGTGGCTCAGTGTGTGACATGCCATAATAATGATAGTATTTAAGGAAGAAGCTGACTTCTTTAACACTAAACTTTCAGCAGAAAAGTATTAGTCACTTGGTGAAGATGCTGTACAGGCCTTAAAATATTATATAGAGAGATCTAGGGGAGGGACTGGTCTAGATGATTTGTAAGAACCCATTCATACCCCTAATTATAAGCACTGTAGGATTGTGCCCCCAAGCGGGGGCTCTGTGGAGTAGATATCTATTTGTACCACATTCACTTAACATTTCTAAAACTTAGCTTTCTCATTTATAATAATAGTAAATAGCTCTCTCTGTATACTAGCAAAATTATAAACTGTATATAGAGAAGTAAATTATGAAGTAGTATGGTGAGTGCAACCAAACAGCTAAGTTTAGGTCTGGCTTCGCCAAATTCTCCCTTTTATGACCTTCTGCTATTTCTTAACATACCCATTTGGAAAGTTGGGGTAGCAATATCAGCCTGAGGACAATTGTAGGAAATAGGGAGAATGTGCATAAAGTGCTTAGCTCAGTGCATGGCACTCAATAGGAGCTCACCAAGTGGCAGCCATCATTAGCTTGATTCTACTCTCAGACAGTCAAGCTCATAGGGATGCACAGTCTTAGAGAATGTTGCTCCCTTCTATATGAATACATGGAAAACGTACTCTTCACCCACTCACTAAGAATCAGTCAGTTCACACAACAGCGCTTTCATGTAATGTGAATTCTCTGCAAGATGGTTGAACGAAGGAAGTAACAATCAGTGGCATTTAATATCACAAAAGGTACTACACAAGGTGCCTTCTAAAGACTCACTTTTGCTTCTGATGCTGAAAAGGTAATTGATCCTCTATCATAGCCCTAAAAGTTGGTGTCCACTTTCTCTGAACTTCTCAATTATTTTCATCACTTCTAACAACATATCAGCCCCAACTCTAATCCCTAATTTGTGCCTGTATCTTTATAATGATTTACTTTCCTGTATGGTTCACAGCTGTGGTGTCAAATCAGATTGTTGGGTCATAACTAATTTGTTATTAATAATAGTTTATGTCAAAATAATCTGAAAATATTTACTTTTAAAGGTAGAAATTAGGATTGATTGACCATTTTCCGCATACAAACATCACTCTCAGTTATGTTTTACTCTGTTTGTTTATCAAGGAGAGAAGGGGCCAAGTTAGAGCTGTACCATTTAAAGATTTGAAAGTTTTGAATTATTAAGATGCATCATTTCCTCAAAAGAATTCTTGAGTTTCAACAAAATTGGGACCTCTCATGACAGTGGGCTGCAAATAGGTCATGAAGTGTTCTATTGGAATAAGAGGTTGAAAATCAATGACCTTGACAATGGTGACTGTAGCAAAGAGGAGAGGGATCACTGTTCCTTGATATTGGGTGAGTGTGTCCGGTGACAGTAGTATTTTTGTGGCTTTTTGAAAGGTATTGAGAAAAAAAAATTTCTGAGCTATACAGGGTCAATATTATGGCCAAATCAAGGCCTTTGAGACATGGATTTGAATTATTTGAAGAAGGTTCAATATATCACATACCAGTGTTTAACCTCTTACACTTTTGTAAATCTACTTCTAAAGATTTTGTTTTGTATTTTATTTTTAATTGAACTCTTAGGATAGATAAAACATAAATCCACAAAAAGGCAGATTAATAGTTATTTAGCATCTTGATGGAAAAGAAATTTTTAAGCATAAAATAAATGGAAGAAATCATGTAAAAGATGAGATATTTGACCACATAAAAATTTAAAACCACTGAAGCAAAAAAAAAAAAATCTCATAAACAAGAAATAAGCTGGGAAAAATATCCACTCAAATATATTTATCAATATTTTTAAAACACTCCTACAACTTAATAAGACAGGCAATGATATTTCAATAGAAAATAGACAAAGCTATTAGCATTCAACCACAAAAGAGAAAATACAAATTACAAATAAACACATACATATAAATGTTTAACCTCACTAGTGATAAAAGTAATGCAAATTAAATGATATGCTCCTTTTCCTGTTTAAAAATAATAAAGGATCTTAAAATCGATAAATCACAATTTAGTTGTGGTATGGTGAGATAGACACTGACATTGCTGGTGCTATGGAGTGAAAAACCTCCTTAAACCATTTCAAGAGAACAATTTGAAAATATATTGCAAGAGTTTTAGAAGTAATCCTACACTCTGGTTCAGCAATTCCACCTCTAGGGTGCTATCCTAGAAAGAAAATAAAAAAATGTGCACAGAGGTTTCTATAGACAGAAAGTCATTGTGGTTTGTTTATAAGAGTGAAACAGAACAAAATAAAAGAAAGAAAATAAACAAAATGTCCAACAAGGAGATAAGGGTATATAGGACATAAGATACTTATACATGATAGTTTATTGTTTGGCTATTAAATTTAATATTCAAAAATTTTTAATGATAGAGAAAAATGTTTTTAATAATGTTGAATAAAGTAGAGAACAAAATTGTATATTGGGCTGTGACAGAACTAAAGAGGAAAGCTAACATTGTGGGGAGCTGGGATTCTAGTGCATGGTTAGATGGGGTAAAAAAGGGCTTTTTAGAAAGTGCTATTAGCACATACGAAGTTAAAGAGAAATCTAAAAATATACCCAATATAGAGGGTTTGTTGAAAGTTTGAGTAGGAGACAAAATCCAAAAGTTAGGCAGGTCTTGAATACAATTTTAATAACCATAGTCGGTGGAAAGCCATGGACATTAGCATTTCTCCATTTTGACTATTCAAAATGATTGAACTCCATTAATAAATATTGCATTCATTCCACAAATATTTACCAAAGATTTTGTGCCAAGTCCAGAGAGAGGTATTAGGTATATAGTAGTGAATAAGATAATAGTCCTGCTGTTCATGGAGCAAATACTTTGTTTGTAAGGAAATCTGATTGCAGGAACAGAGACTTGTTCAAGCTACTTCAATTAACAGGACATATGTGCATGGGAAGAAAACGCTTTGTCAGAGACTGGAAAGAGTGAGATCTAATGAGATGGTGAGACGGATCTTCATTTTAGAGCTTTCTCATCAAGATAACATTTTCTCTCTTTGTGCTACTTCTTTTCCTATCTCTACTCACCAGTTTCTTTTTGTTTTTGGAAAAGGCGGTCTCATTCTGTCATCCACGCTGGAATGCAGTGGTGCCATCATAGCTCATTACACCCTCAAACTTCTGGGCTCAAGCAATCGTCCCTGTTCAGCCCCCAGCATAGTTGGGACTACAGGTGCTACCGGCGCAAGCCACGGTGTCTGGCTAATTTTAAAAAAAAATTTTTGTAGAGATGGCGACACACTTTGTTGCCTAGGCTGGTTTTGTACTCCTGGGCTCAAGCAATCCTCCTGCCTTGGCCTCTCAAAGTGCTGGGATTATAGGCGTGAGCCACTGTGCCTGGCCTTTACCAGCTTCTTTTACCACTAATTTGTAAATAAGATACTCTCTATCTCATAGTTTTTGCTTGCTCTCGGTTTTTGCTACCTATGATATGAACTTGGACAAGACCTACCATGAAACCTCTGGTCTTTATTTACATCATAACTGATTAGCTTCACCTTTCACTGACAGTTGCCTCATTTGACTTCCTTTTCAATTAAAAATTTCTAAGAGAGTATTTGATAGACTTAGTTCACCTTCACTCCCCACCCTAAGATAAAGGTTGTATTTCTTTTTCTTTGCTTGTTTGTTTCAAAGTATTATGGGGGTACACATGTTTTTGGTCACATGGATTGCCTTTGTAATGCTTGAGTCATTGTTAAAAGTGTGCTTGTCATCAGATAGTGTTCAAAGTACCCATTAGGTAGGATTTTGCCCATCCTCTCCTCCCCTCTCCTGCCTGCTTGATGATCATTGAGTTTTACTTCCCTCTATGCACATGTGTGCTCATTGGCCAATTACACTTTAATAGTAAATACATGTGGTGTTTGTTTTTCCATTCTTTAGATACTTCACTTAGGATAGTGGTCTCCAGTTCCATCAAAATTGTTTCAAAAGGCAGTAAGTCATCCTTCCTCATGGCTCAGTAGTATTCCATGGTATACATATATCACATTTTGTTAATCCACTCATGAATGGATGGGCACTTGGGTTAATTCCACATCTTTGCAATTATGAATTGTGTTGCAATAAACATTTGAGTACAGGTGTATTTTTGATAAGATGACTTCTTTTCTTTGGGTAAATACCCAGGAATGGGAAAGCTGGATCAAATGGAAGAACTACATTTAGTTCTTTGAGGAATCTCCATACTGTTTTCCGTAGAAGTTGTACTAATTTGCAGTCACAACAACAATGTATGAGCATTCCTTTTTCTCTGAATCCATGTCAGCATCAATTGTTTTTGGACTTTTAAATAAAAGGCATTCGAATAGTGGTAAGGCGATATCTCTTGTGGCTTTAATTTGCATTTCCCTGACAATTAGTGATGTTGAGCATTTTTTCATATGTTTATTGACCATTGTCTATCTTCTTTTGAAAAGCTTCTGTTAATGTCTTCTGCCCACTTTTTAATAGGATTGTTTGACTTTTTCTTGATCCTTTGCTTGAGTTCTTTGTATTATAGATTCTGGTTATGAGTCTTTCAGTTGTATAGCTTGCAAATATTTTCTCCCATTCTGTAGATTGTCTGTTTGCTCTGTTGATTATTTTCTTGGCTGTGCAGAAGTCTTTTAATTTAATCAAGTCCCATGTATTTATTCTTCTTGTTGTGATTGTCCTTGGGGTCTTCTTCCTAAATTCTTTACCTAGGCCAATATCTAGAAAAGTTTTTCCAACGTTTTCTTCTAGAATTCTTATGGTTTCATGCCTTACATTTAAGTCCTTTATCCAGCTTGAATCAATTTTTGTGAGTGGTGAGAGATATGGATCCTGTTTCAATCTTCTACATGTGGCTAACCAATTTTCCCAGCACCATACTGAATAGGGATTCTTTTCCCCAGTATATTCTGTTGTCTGCTTTGTCAAAGATCAGTTGGCTGTATGTAGATGTTTTATATCTGTGTTTTCTGTTCTGTTCATTGGTCTAAGTCTCTATTTCTATGCCAGTACCATGCCATTTTAGTTACTATTACCTTGTAGCATAGTTTGAAGTCTGGTAATGAGGTTCCTCCTGATTTGTGCCTTTTGCATAAGATTGTTTTCACTATTCAGGCTCTTTTCTAGTTCCAAACGAAACACAGAATTATTTTTTCTAGATCTGTGAAATATGACGGTGGTATTTTGATGAGGATTGCATTGAATCTGTAAATCACTTTGGGTAGTATGAACATTTTAACAATGTGGATTTTACTGATCCATGAGCATAATATGTATTTCCACTTGTTTGTATCATCTGCAATTTCTTTCCTCAGTGTTTCATACTTCTTTTTGTAGAGATCTTTCAACTCCTTGGTTAAGTATATTCCTAGGTATTTTATTTTCTTTATAGCTATTGTGGATGGTATTGAGTCTTTGATTTGACTCTCAGCTTGACTGTTATTGATGTATATGAATGGTACTGATTTGTGTGCATTGATTTTGTAACCTGAGACTTTGTTTAATTTATTTATCAATTCCACAAGTCTCTTAGTAGGTTCTTTGGGGTTTTCTAGATATAAGATCATATCTGCAAAAAGTGATAGTTTGATCTCTTTTTTCCAGATTTGGATACCCTTTATTTCTTTCTCTTGCCTGATTACTCTGGCTAGAACTTCCAGCACTATGTTGGATAGAAGTGGTGACAGTGGGCATTCTTGTTTTGTTCCAGTTCTTAGGGGAAATGCTTTCAAATTTTCCCCATTCAGTATGATGCTGGCTATGGGTTTGTCATATATGGCTTTTACAATTTTGAGATATATTTCATTTATGCCTAGTTTGTTGAGGGTTTTTATCAAGAAAGGGTGCTGAATTTTTTCGAATGCTTTTTCTTCATCTATTGAGATGATCACATGGTCTTTGTTTTTACTTCTGTTTATGTGGTGAATCACATTTATTGATTTACATATGTTGAACCATCCTTGTATCCCTGGGAT